>JARYGA010055128.1:0-40522 GCA_030545235.1 Helianthus tuberosus
GCTCAGGGCGCTAATAAGGAATCTTGCAAGTTCTAGGCGTCTAAAGTTTGTTGAACAAATGATATGTTTAAAGATCCGCCTGTGGATCCTTTACTTTCCGTTGTAATACTGGATATTACTTTATATTCGGAATGTAATAATATTTATCTTTTGCTTCCGCTGTGCATTTATATAATTGTGTTGTTTGACTATTATGTTGCCAACCACGTCACGATACTCCCCACCGGTGACACGTGGAAAGTCGGGGTGTGACAGGTTGGTATCAGAGCCAACACTGAGTGAATTAAACGCTAGCCTTTTGTGTTTAATCTCAGTTACACAGTTGCACATTCTTGAGTCTAGACAAGAACATAGGACAAATTCTAATTCGTTTTATTTGTCCTTATTTGGTTCCTTTGTCATTTTCTGATTAGCTCTTTCATGGGCAAGTCATTTTTGTAGAAGTCCCGTTTAGGGCAACCATATACTTGTTTAAATTTTAAAGGAATGATTATGTTTAAATTATCATTCCTATATTATAAGATCTACCATTATAATAAAATGGCAAAATCTAAAAAGAACAAGACCAAGTCACGTGTCATTTTAAGACCGGGCCAAGATGGTAGTTCCATAATTAAATTCAGATCCATATTTAACACCTCAATTTAGGATTGTCCTGCGATAAATATTAATAAGAATCTTAAGAGTGAAACCTAGCCTTCGGGTCATTTTAAGGCCGGGCCATGATGGTAAGACCTGTTTAAAAGATTTGAATCCCTGTTAACATCTGTAAATATGTTAACACTCCTGGCAGGCGTGATTCGTTAAAATCACACACGTCATTTTTATATATGGATTCTTTAAAAAGATCCCTAACCCAACTTAATGATCTCTGAATCATGGGTTTAGATCATCAATTAAGATGATCATACTTTGACCATATATTGGTAAAATAATGCCTACGGGCTATAATGTATTGTCCATTTGAGACATTGACATTTGATCTTTATGATTCCTTGTCTATGGTGGTGAGCTATGCTCAAGCCTATTAGTCTGTATGATCAATGTGATCCTGACTACTATCATCAAATAAAGATGATCATATAATAAACAACCCTTAGAAGGGAAATGCCTACGGGCTATAGTTAATGTCCTCTAAGACTAAAGACAGTGGTAGTCTACAACTCCCTGTCAAGAAAAAGTAATGAACTTTGATTCAAACCTTAATGCCTCGATTCTCTGAAATCATGGCTTATAAATTAAACTTGTCTACGCGACTAGGCCATTTGTGCTATTATTAAAACCGTAATGCCTTGATTCTCTGAAATTATGGCTTATAAATTTAAAACTGTCCATATAACTAGGCCTTTGGTGCCACGAATAAGACTGTTACGGTTTTATAATTAGGATAAATTATTATAGAAATCCTAAATAAATTTGATTAATAAATTAACCAAATATGGTCTCTGTTCACCATGGTTAATGAATTACCCAAAGGGGCAATTCCATAATAAACTCCCAAATAAACTATTGTCCTTGTTTTCTGCAACAATTCAATTGTAATGGCTAACTCAGACGAGGGTAATAGTCATCCAGCGGAGGTTAATAATAACGCCCGAATTAATCTAACTGGTGCGGAATTAAAAGCGATCATAGACGGCGCAGTTACACAGGCTTTGGAAAGGCAGTATGATGAGTATAGTGGGACTTGTAGTAGGACCCTATCTACACAGCCTTCAAAGCCACCGTCCAATAACGACGACCCGAAGAAAAATGATGACCGACACTCCTCAAACCACAGTGCTCCATCTCAGCAGGTCATACTGAATAAAGGACCCCTTGCTAAGGGTTGCTCCTATAAATATTTCGTTTCCTGCAAACCCCGGGATTTCACCGGGGAGAAAGGAGCCATCGATTGTATGACATGGCTGGATGAGATGGATACGGTTGTTGATATCAGCGGATGCGCTGAGCGAGACGTGGTCAAGTTTGTGTCGCAGTCTTTCAAGGGTGAAGCTTTAGCATGGTGGAGATCTCTGATTCAAGCCACTGGGAAAATCCCACTGTACAATATGTCGTGGGATCAATTTGTTGCCCTTATCAGGGAAAATTTGTGCCCTCAGCATGAGGTGGAGAAGATAGAGTCCGATTTTCTATCCTTGGTGATGACAAACCTCGACTGTCAAGCTTACCTAACGAGCTTCAACACTATGTCTCGGTTGGTTCCATACCTGGTAACCCCGGAACCAAAACGGATAGCTCGTTTTATCGGTGGTTTAGCCCCCGAGATCAAGGCAAGCGTAAAAGCTTCTCGGCCAGCGACTTTTAGATCAGTAGCTGACATTTCCTTATCCTTTACTTTAGATGCGGTCAGATTGAGATCGCTAAAGAAATCTGAAGCAAGTAAGAGGAATCGTGAGGATGATAACTCACGAGGGTCAGAGAAGAAGCACAAGGGAAACACTGATTCTAAGAAGTCTGGGTTTGGAAGGAACAGTCAGCGAACAAAGGAGAAGCCAAAGTGCACGACCTGTCAAAGACGCCACTTTGGAAAGTGCAGATCTGAATCCAATTCTAGGTCTGAATCACCTGCATGTGGGTTATGCAAGTCTAAGGAGCACAAGACTGTTGATTGCAAGAAGATTAAAGATGCCACATGCTACAATTGCAATTAGAAGGGGCACATAAAGACCAACTGCCCTAAGTACGCGAAGAAGCCTGAAGAGGCCAAGAAAGCAAACGCATGAGTCTTCCATACGAACGCCAAGGAGATGATCCAGAATGTTAACTATATAGCAGATACCTTTTCATATCAAACAGTTTATGCGTGAATTTTATTTGGTATTGGCACATATGATCCTATAATGAATGATAAATGTTGAGAACTGTTGTCTCCGCCTGATTAAGACTCCGGTCATTTAATGCGAGGTAGAAATTGACCGATGATACTTTAGAAAATGCTCCAACAAATTCTATATTGATATTTAATATCTATTAAAATCACTCTTTTCTGATACCCTTATGGCAAACTTTCAAACTATCCAAATTCATCAGTATATTAAAGACAGATGTGACATTTTGATCCCATGTCAAAGAGATGATGGACTAGGTCCAACCCTTAAATGCCATTGATGGTCTTTTGTGACCTAGGCTAAGTGATATTGATATATTTTTAAAATAACGTTCATTAAGAATGTTAATGCCTTATTGGCCGGAATAGTTTGATGACACCATGGTTAGTATAAAGCCATGAGGATGATGAATAGCAGTTGTCGGATCGCAACCAAGAAGTTGAATCGTTTAGTAATAAGGACCATTTTTTTGTTCCGATAAGAAATCGGTAAGTCGCAAAAAAAATGGTGGAACCGGCCGTCCCTGGAATCGAACCTGGGTCTAGGCCACACCCTTTCGCGCGCCTAACCAACCGAGCTAGGTGCCTAGTTTGTGAAAAATTCCATTCTGATTAAATATAAGCACATATAGTTGATATCTCTTTAATCTCTGTCGATTTCGAATACCAAATGGTATGATAACAACATCATGTGAGGATTGGTGTATCTTAATAAATTCCATAGATTGCTTCCATGCCTGATCAGTATGGAGGTTTAATACATGGAACCACAAAGATATCCCAATGGTCATATGGTACTAAAGTCAACTAATGGTATTCAAAGAAGATACCCATAATGGAATTGTCCAAATAAATATTCACTAGTAAAGAAATATGTGAACTCGTAACATAAATGTGTCACTTATTAGACACAAGCGTTGATGAGTGAAAATGGAGCCTGAGATATGGAAATCTCTGTAACCTCCTTGTACCTTGATTATCTCCTCCTAAGATTACCCTGTTTACCCCTGGGAGACAGGTAGAGTTAAGTTTAATATCCCATTTAGGGCTGTATTATTATGAAATCTCCAAGACAACTGGTACCATTATTGGCAGAATCGAAAACCCTGGTTAAGTAAGTTTTAAGACATAGATTCATAAAGCCAAACTCAATATCCTAAGAATTCGGTATAGTAAATTATGAAAGACGGTTCATTTTGCTAAGGCATTGTTTACCGCAACTCTAATTAGGCAACGATTGAGAATCGCCATCAACTACCCAGGATCGTCGATTTGCTCGACTAACTGTAAAGATTAGCTATTTCTTAAGATTAATTTTGAGCAATGGTTGGAATAACCATCTCACCTTAAGATAAGCTTTTCTATAATAACTGTTATATAAGTATCAAGGCTACCCCTTTTGGAGACCTCGTATAGATGGAATGTTCAACATCTATTGTTGGATAGAGAATTTGTAAGTCCAATTAACAGGATCTGAAAGTTGCCTAGGAAACAACAAATAAGATCATATAAATCCATACTCGATTGTAAGTTGCCAGTATACGGCAGGAAATCGAGAATTTATGAAAATAGCAAACCTCCTAAATTCTTGTTAAGAAATAAGGTTCAACAATAGATATCACCCTGGAAGGATGTACTAAATTTGTTAAATTATCGGGCTAGTTAAACTACGAGTATATAGAATCATTCGAAGGAAATCGAATGTATCAAGATCAAATAGCTTACGAGCTAAGACCTAATCAAGGGGCTTGATGGAACGCGAAATGTGACCTACACTAATGATTTAGCGACGTGTCACCAATAAGTCGAAAAGCGCTATCACATAATGATATGCAGGACTATGATAGTAAGAGAAACCCGTTTTGATTGAGGATCGACGGGATTAGAAGCTCCAAAAAGATACATGTGCCTATTATAAAGGTCAAATGGGATGCCCGAAGAGGTCCCGAATTCAAGTGGGAAGTTGAATCCATGATGAAAGAAAAGTACCCTTACTTATTTCAGTAAATCTCGGGTCGAGATTTATTTTAAGGGGGTGAGGATGTAACACCTCGAAAATTCACGTCCTATAATGTGTTGACACGTGTCATAAAGTTTGAACGTGTGAAAGAATGTTATAAAAGGACTAAAGTTGACAAACATGGAAAGTATGTGATTATACGGGTTCTAAATGTCGACAGTGAATAAATATACTTCATAATAACCCTACATGATGTTTATAACATCAAACGAATAAATCATGGATCATACGAAGCTAAAAGTGGGAGATTACAAACTACAGGGGTTAAATATGTCAACATGTTTAAAGATATACCTCTGAGTGACCTTTTGACAAACCCGAAGCTTTGTAACTGTTAATTATGCTCACTAGAATGCGCGATATAAATTTCATAAAGTTTCGTTATCGTATGAGAAAGTTATGATCAAATCCGTGTGCGAGGGGTTAGAGTGCAAACGTCGAAAGTTAAGACTTTTCGGGTTAACCGGAAGTGTCCGGGGATTGGCAAAGTAGGTATAAGTCCCAAAGCCCTTGTGGGTAAATATAAGGGGGTCAAAATGCAAGAAATAACCTTGGTTGCCCTTTCGTGAAGCCAAAGGACAAGTTACAAAATAATAAAAAATGGAAAAATCAGAAATTCATGCCCAGGCGGCCCGCGTGGGAGTCTGTTAAACATGAGGCGGGCCGCGTGGGAGCATCAGATGCAGAAAAACCTGCTACAGCCTGTTTTACACGATTCTGACCGATCTTGTTGGTATTTTTCACTCATGGGCGACCCCTAAAATGTTCCTAGACCCCAGGGACACTTGTGGGACAATTGTGGTCAATTGTAGACTTAGTTGTCAACAATTTGTGGTGTTTACAAACACTATATAAGGCCATGAGTTGCAACAATTGATCATACCATTCATTCTGCAATTGAGGAGCCTTCTGGAGCTTCAAAGCAGACCCAAGTCCTTCCTAATCAAGCTTAGGACTTCAGTAAGTGTTCTAATCCTTTCTTAATTAAGTTTTAGCTTAGTTTTAGCTTAAAAGTTAAACCGTCGTAATTAACGGTTGACTTTAAGATTAATCACTAATGGTCCAGTGATTAGTAGAAGTGAAAGTAGTTATAAGTTGGTATTTATATGGGTAATAAAACCTTAAAAGGGTTCCCCCTGATTATCACTCTAACTAGGTCAAAAGTCGGGTCAAACTTGTACTTAAAAAGTCAACAGGAAGCTTAAAATGCCATTTGTGCATAATTTACATTATAGATCATATATAACCTGTTGGATCATTATTATAACTTGGTAATAAGTGTAAGAACATGTCTAAACATGTTCAACCCGACAATTTCCTGTAAATACTCGGTTAGGAACCGAAAGTCACATACTTTGACTTTCACTTTGACTTTCAGTTCTGACCCGTTTAGGCATGTTTTAGAAATGACTCAGAGCTTTAATTGGACTAGGTTACATGTTAGTACAACCCTCTGTGATTGTACACCTTGGTTCATTAGTTATCCAATTAATATGCATATTTCCGTTAATTGCTCATATGTTGACCTTTATGCCCTTATTACCTTAAAACGTGATTTTTGGAAATGTAAAAGAGTAGAAACTTTAATTACTGATATATATACTTGTATACAAAGTTTGACATCAGTTTGAATTGTAGATTAAGAGTTATGCTCATTATCGCAAAATGAATGCTTTATGTTAATAAAACGGCGTAATTAGCGTATAGCCTAGTTAAGCCTACTTTTTGGTATCAAACTTAATAACAACTGATGTAATATATTATTTTGGGATTTTTAAAGATTTTTAATTAATTTTAGGCTGAGCATAACTAGTAGTCGTAGGCTTAATCCGGTAATTGTCGGTTTTGCCCTTACGGGCCATAAAATGAGTTTTACATATCCAAACGACTCCAAACCTTTTGCTACTAATCACATATGATAAATAAAGTATTTTAAGCCTTCTGGAAATATAAAAATAGCAGATTTAAGTATCGAACCCGGAAATGGCCTTTAATCGCCTTATTAAGCGTTTTTAGCGCAAAGTATGTATTAAAAATTATATTGGACATACCCGGGTTGATACCTACTGATATATGAGGCAAATTAAAATATTTTAATAGTAAGCAAAGGTTGATAAACTCAGACTTCAGTTTTGAGCTTCTCGGCATATGTGAAATTACCAAAATGCCCCTACGGTGCATAGTTTGGTTATAATTGGTAAATTCACATATATACTTTATCCTACTGTTATAACTTATCAAAATAAGTATTTTTGCTGATTGTATCAGACCTGTAACTCAGGTAAATACTTAAACTCTTTTATAACCTTTTAAATGACCAAACTACCCCTACGGGGCCTAGTTTGTGTTTAAATACGTATCGGGCATAATGAAAGACATCTTACTGATGTCACAACATATTTGAGGCATAAATTAACTTAGGAAACCTGTATATAGCTCTCATGAATACCCGTCACGCTTATTACGCGTACGGTTCGGTTTATGTAGCAAGTTTACATAAATTAGCCGAAACGGGTCAAACCTTATCGGTTTTATCTCAAAATTTAGAGTGTGTATGAAATACCTATATTATACAAGTCTTCGAACTTGTCGGGTCTAAATCACATTCTATCCGGTCTTCGCTTAATCATGCGTTTGAACCGTATCTTTCAGTAAGACTAACCGGTCTAAGCTTAGGCTTAATTAAAGACCCGTTAGCATCCTAATTGGTTATTTATACCATCATTCCAGACTAGAGCCTTCCGGTAAATGGTACCTACGCTTACTTAAGTGAATACGGCTGAGTTATTAGATTCTTGCTATTTAAGACAGAAGCTAGCTCAGGTAAATACTCTTAACTTATTTTCCCTATACGGGTTTGGGATACGGCACTATAAAAGTACCGCTTGGTCGGGTGTGTAGTTATTTAAATCGTATTGTGATTGATGTACTTACAACCCGTTTAATATGTATTATTTGGTGTATGGCCTTTGGGGGTTAATGACCATGTCCCGGATATCCTTGGCATCATTTTACGAAATGGCCACGACCTAAGCACGGGGTGTAGGCATACACCTGACAGCTGCATTATGTAAAAACTAGTAATCCACTCTGAGGTATCATCCTTGTGGGCATTATACCGGAACTGGTAATCCACTTAGAGGATGATAGCCTGTGGGCATTATACATGTGGCGTGTCAGTTAATCTGGTCCGGCCCTACAAACCGGCCCTAACGGACGACAAATAAGTAAAACTATATACAAGATTATATACAAATAATTTTCCCGAGTATAAAAGGTTAATTTTGCCTCTGTTCATTTTAATCAAATTATAAAACATATTTTTGTGCCACGTGCATCCAAATCAATTTTCTTAAACTCTTTTCAAATGAGTCAGTTGTGTGTATTTACCAGTGAAAACTGACGTATTTTCCAAAAAGGGTAAGTGATAGGTACTGAACGAAATTGGCTGGAAGCTCAGGGCGCTAATAAGGAATCTTGCAAGTTCTAGGCGTCTAAAGTTTGTTGAACAAATGATATGTTTAAAGATCCGCCTGTGGATCCTTTACTTTCCGTTGTAATACTGGATATTACTTTATATTCGGAATGTAATAATATTTATCTTTTGCTTCCGCTGTGCATTTATATAATTGTGTTGTTTGACTATTATGTTGCCAACCACGTCACGATACTCCCCACCGGGCCCACCGGTGACACGTGGAAAGTCGGGGTGTGACAACTCCCCCTCGAATGTTGACGAGTCTTCAGTGTCGAGTCTTCGCATCTTCAGTCTTTATCAGTGTTTGGGCTTCTCTTCAAAGTATCTTACAATTTAAAGCATCCTCAATCTTTGTCTTCTCTTTATCAACTTATCTCCCTCTTGAATTATGCTAGGATCATAATATGACTTTCACAGGTTCACAGGATCGAAATCTTGCTCTCTTATTTTAGGATCAGAAACCTGGCTTTCAATTTTGTATCCCAAAATATGTAGCTGGCTTTTACAATCTCTTGATCAGATCTCTTGATTCCTTAAGTTCATCAGCATCAGCAGTTCCAGAATCGTAACCTGGTCTACCTGCACAAACTCTACCTCACAATAAATTTCACAAATTTACACTCTGCTAATCCACTTGTAAACACAAATACAACATCATTTGCAAGAATAGAATGATTGAACATTTAAAACATTTCCGATGACCACTTGTGGATAAGATATTCACAAAAATGATTTTACAAAATTAATCTCTGATGAACCACTTGCAAAAATTTCTTCAAACACACTCTCCTAAACCTGTTCATCATGTTTAGCACTCGGAATTTTGAAAATCAGCTCTCCAACATCAGTTATCGAAAATCTTTTTGGATTTTTCAAAATTTTATGCTAAAACACACAGAAAATCTTTTTGGAATTTTGGGTATAAAATGAAATGCAATAAAAAAATATTTACAAACAATATTTTTGTGAGTTTGTGTAAGATGATCATATCAGTATTATGAGACAAATCACCAACACCGTTAAGCTTTAAACATTTTAAGTTCTAAACGATTCACTTAGATTGTTAGTATACTGATCCACTTAAATTTTCACACAAAGTTCAACTGTTTCGAGATACGAGATTAATGTCTTAAGCACTTAAACTTATTCGCGTGTCCCACCACTTGAATATACTCCCGTATCCAGATCCCAATATTCAGTCTTACAGGTGAGTATACCACAGATGATATCTGTAAGGGTTTAAATGCGAAAAACCGTGAGAGCTCAGGTCAGAACTTCCGTTCAGCAGAGAGATGATGGCTTCGACTTTTGGTGGGTCCCCTTTAGAGGATCTTTTTTACAACAGCACATGATTAGCATTTTTCAATGTTTCATCATGTTTTATGCTGAGGGCAGGCTATATTTCAAGCAAGCGTAAAGTATTCTCCGGGGACTAGGCCATTGCTTCCGCAAAATCAGAAGTCCCGGGATAATACCCCAGATATCACTGAGCATAAAGACCTAGTATCTCAGAAAGAGGGACCTTTCAAACAAGATTTCGGGGGTTACCCATATATCCGAGAGATGTTCCCCACGATATAAGTAAATTTGAAATTTAGGTTTATATCTCGTCACAATCTACTAAATGTGCAAAAACCTACTGACACATCATCAGTGAGACCGTTTATCACTTTTTAACTTTCCAATTCTTTAGCATGCTGTGATTGTCCCCTGATGTACTATCATTTCCTCTTTTTCACAACAAAACTCAATTTTGATTTTATCATGTTTTTGACTTTTTCAAATTTTCAAATGTTTTTGGATTTTCTGGAAATTTCTTACTCCCCCTAAACTCCAAAATCATTTAAAGAAAATTTGAACACAAACTGTACAAGTAAAGCGACAACTGATATCGAATTGCCTCAATTCGCCATCCACTTGGCATAAACAATCAGAACTCTCCCTCACAACAAACTATTTTCCCATTATGATTTCAAAACACTTAAGTTTGTTTTAATCAAATGGTTTTTCCGGAAAATTAGTTTGATTGAATTCATAAAATCTTTTGTAGGTTAGGGGTTTTGTTCATCACTTTGTTCTTCAACCACTTGAAAATTTTAACAATTTTAAGTTCAAATCAACAAATATCACTTGTTGAAAATCAAGTACAACTTAATGTCCCTGATTTACCACTTTTCAAGTCGAAATCACTTTCGTGAATTTCTCAAGAAAGATGCCGATACCTGCTCCTCGCTTACCAACCTGGGAGCTCCGGCAAGTCCAGATTTTTATTCATCATAATATGTTCCATCCCAGTCACAAACCTGAGATGAAACATCCTTACCTAGTTTCTTCAATTTTTTTCTCATAAAACTCTTTAACCCCTTTGACTTTTCTGTCAACCATTTTTCCAAAAATGTGTTTCACTTTGGAGTTAAAAGCTTTTTCAATATCAAATTCTTTCTTTTCAGAGAAAAATTAATTTGAAATCTCAACTTTACCAATTTTCTTCTTAAAATTTTCAGCCCGAAGTGGTGGAAAATTCACATCATCCACAGTCGGCACTGAGTTTTCACCATTTTTCTCAACATGTGGCTCATCTGATTTTGTGGAATCAGATTCATTGCCAAAAGATAGCTCCTCTGATTTTGATGAATCAGATTCATTGCTAGACCCATCATCAGATTTCTTAACAACCCATTTTTGGTTGTCAAGTTTTGCTGTTTTCTTGTAAAATCTGTTTGAACATTCACCAATTTCAAATTTTGAATTCTTGAAAAGTTTAGATCTGTCAACTGGTGGTTCAAACACAAGCTCTTTATCTTTTAGTTTAGAAACTCCCTGTTTTGATTGAATTGCCTTGGGACAGTTTTTGGCAATATGACCACTTGTTTTGCATTGAAAACAGGTTCTTGTTTCTTTCATCTTATCAGCAAACTTCATCTCTTCTTGCTTCTTCGCAAGGAACTATTTGTTAGATTGCTTCCAGAATAGGCCTTTTTGTTCCTCCTCGGCAGAAGTACCTGCAACAAATATCATTTCTGATTTAAAATCACGAACATATTTTTCATTTTTATGATTTTCTGGTGGAATAAAACCCAGTCCTTTCTTTTTGAAATTACCGTTATGGTTTGGTTTCTTTCGATAACCTGAACCAGGACTGTAACCCTTTTTCTTATTTTCTCTTTGTTGAACTCTTGAGGTGTAAGGTCTTGGTTTTTCAGAAAGATTTCCATCTTTTATTTCAGAAATATTAATTTCTGTTAGTTTGAAAACCTTTTTTATTTATGATTTTCTGGTGGAATAAAACCCAGTCCTTTCTTTTTGAAATTACCGTTATGGTTTGGTTTCTTTCGATAACCTAAACCAGAACTGTAACCATTTTTCTTATTTTCTCTTTGTTGAACTCTTGAGGTGTAAGGTCTTGGTTTTTCAGAAAGATTTCCATCTTTTATTTCAGAAATATTAATTTTTGTTAGTTTGAAAACCTTTTTTATCATTTCTGATTTAACACCTCTTATTGGAAATTCTTCATCAAAATATAATTTGTCAGAATCATTCAAAGTACAAGCCACTTTGAACGTCTCGTCATTCAAATTAGATTTTGATAACAAGAATTCTTTATTGTATACTCTTTTGCCCTGTTTGACGGTTTGACTCGGAGTGTTGGACTCAGACTTTGACTCTGACATAGACTCCGACTTTGACTCCTCAGTTTCATCGTTATCTAACACATGATCCACGACTTTCTTCATCAATTGAGATTGTTGATCAGTGTCAGACGATGTAAACGTAACATCAATATTTTCTGGCTGGTTAACTGAAGACTCTGACTCCCACTGTAAATTTGTTGCCTTTTCGACTCTTTCTGAATTTGGATTTCTCGGAGAATATGGATTTTCAAGAGGGGGTGGACACTTGTTGTAACTAGCACTTTGTTTCTTACCAGATGTCTTCACTTCAGTATCTTTTTTCTTTTCCGTCTTCTTTTCCTTTTTCTTTTCCGAAGTCTTTTCAACATTCTTTTCTTTAGTTACTTCATCTTCTTCAAATGCCTTCATGCCTTCAACAGTTGGATATATCCTGTCAATGACATAAGAAGTACATGAGTAACTTTTTAACAATCGATTAAGTCTTTCTGTTTCAATTCTTTGAGTTTCCAGTTTTTGTTCCAAAACAGCACACTTCTCAATGTAATTATTAACAACTTTCTGCTTCGTCATAAAAGCTCCCTGAAGTGTTTTCATTGTTGTTGCTTGCTCTTCACTGGATTGATTGTATTGATTCATTGCTTTATTCAAAACATCGTAAGATTCCTTCAACCTGTTCATGTTGTTAATCAGTTCACTGTTTTTCTTCTTCATAACCTCACAGGCTTCACAATTCACTGGAATCTTTCGTGCATCAACTTCTTCATCAACTTTGAACTTTGAAACTTCTTTCACCTTTCTTTTGATCACTGGAACTTCTTCATCATCACTGCTGACTGGTGTTTTGATTTTCTTCTTTTTCTTATTCGCTTTTTCATCTTCACTATTACTTTCTGCCATCATTTTCAAATGCTTTTCCATCCTTCTTGCATAATAATCATTATCATCATCACTATCTTCTTCGACTCGAGCAACAAATGCTTTGTGATTTGAAGTTTTATTTGGATCATAATCATCCCAATTGAAATTTGCCCAGCTAAAACCTTCTGGCAACTTTTCATCATCTTGATTGATTAGGCATGCTTTATTGTCGGCTGAAATATATTTGTCCCAGCTGAAATTTTCTTGATTCCCCAAACATGCTCTCTTTGATGATTCTTCAATCTCCTTTCTGCCATGAGCAGTTTGCATCTGTTGTTGATGTGGCTGTTGAGCAACTTGATGATAAATCGATTTCCGATAGTAATCATTGTTGTTGAATGGATTTTGAGCTCCACTTGCTTCGCGATTAGTGCACTCCCTCTTGAAGTGTCCTTTTTCCCTGCAACGAAAATAAGTAACTTTAGATTTATCAAAACCTAAATTAGAAACACATGCATCACGGAAGTCATCTCTTCCTGTGATCTGTTTGAATTTCTCAGCTCGTCTCAACACACTAGCCAAACACCATTTTATATCCATCAATTCCATCTCTTCAGCATCAATCTGATCGTAATCCTCTTTGGTCAACATTGGATTCCCGATCCTTCCTGCTACTAAACTTCCATAGGACTCCAACACAGTCCCCAACAAAGACATGTGACTTTTCGCAACTTATTCAGAATAATCCTGATCATTTTCAAGATTCAATACAATATTGCGTTGTAGCTTCTTGCCATTCTTGGTTGCTGAAATGTTCGACTCAAAAGATAGATATGATGAAAAACTTGTGTTGCTGTTTGATCCTTTGGATGAACTTTCTGATGAACTCTTTGCATTGAATGCAGTCTCAACCTTTGGTGACATGTTGGTAGTTTTGTCATTCAACCCTGCTTTGTAATAAAGCCCAATGTCTTGTTCAACATCAAAATCTTTCATTCTTAAGACCTTTCTCTATTCCATTTCTTGAGCCTCAATCTTTTCAATGAATTTACTTAGTGTCAGACTACTAAAACCTTTCTTGTTCCTTAGCATCATGAGATATGTGCCCCAAGTCTCGTGTGGCAATGCATCAGCTAGCTTTTCAATCAATTCCTCATTATCTTTATTGATGCTCTATCTCTGCATGTTCATTAACAAATTGCAATATCTTTCAATAATTTGCTTTGTGCTTTCATTTTTCAAACCACGAAACAGATCAAACTCTTTCTTCAAAAGTAACTTTTTGTTTTTAACCATCTCTTGACTTCCAACAAACTTTGATTTTAAAGCTTTCCAAATCGAATAAGCACTTCCATTATGTTGCAATAAAACCAAAATATCTTCTTTCACAACTTGTTGTATAAGACTTAACATCATTTTTTTCATTTTTGTATTTCTTTTTATCATCAGCACTCATATCTTTAATTGCAACCTCATCTTCGTCATCATTCGTCGGTCTAACATATTTCTTTTCAACACATTCCCAAGCATCCAAATAATTTGCTTGAACCCAGTTTTCAAACCGTCCTTCCCAACCTTTATAATCCTCAATGTTCATGAGCTTAGGCAGTTTTTCCATCTTCCCCGTTTCATTTTACAACATTGTCTGCTGAGTAACAGCAATCGGGGTAGCAAAGGCATTAAAAAATTCCTCTTCCATGTTTTGGTTTTTCAAAGTTCACAAAATCAGAATGTTTCAAACGAGATTACACTCAAACGAAATCCCTTTCAAACGGAATTAACACTTTCAAACGAAATCTTTGTTCAAGCGGAATACCCTTTCAAACGGAATACCTGATTTCGTTTGAACTAACACCCCTTTCAAACGGAATCACTAATTCCGTATGAAATTCTCAAACGGAATAACAATCTGGTACGGAATAGCTATGTTCAAACAGAACAACTCAAGCGGAATACCAGATTCAAACGAAATCAACCAATATTTCAAACGGAATACTGTTTTCAAGTGGAATTAACCGTCTAATTCCGTATGAAATGCTGCTGACATCATCATCTCGAGCTGAATTTCAAGCGGAATTACTGATTTTACCAATTTTAGATCGATTTTAAGTCTAAAACTCTCAAGGATTTTAAGTCTGAAACTCTCAAGAGTTTTTCTCAATACGAAAGGCGGAAACAGACGTATTGAGTTCAATTCAGCAAGATATACTCATTAACTGTCGATATTATTGATTTGATAACAATTTACAGCGAGTCAACACTTCGGCAGCAGTTCGTTACTGAAACCGAAATCCACACAAATGAATAGGCACACAAGTTATTTATAGGCATGTTAATTCCGTTTGAACATGTCTCAAACGGAATCACATTTCAAGCGAGATTACCTTCAAACGAAATTAGCTTGTTAATTTCGTTTGAAATGACACAATGTCATTTCAAGCGGAATTACCCATAAACACATTTTCTCGTTTTTCGTGCCCTGATCTATCTAGAAACATACAAGACTCGATACAAGACGAAGTCGACAGACGCATGCACCAACACCAAGTCATCCGGTCAGATGGTCATCCAGACGGATGGCCATTCGATCAGATGGTTATTCGAGTGAGAAAACGCTAGTTTAAAGTTTTTTCGTAACATTTTCTAAGTAAAGTTCGAAGTTTAATGGAGACGGTGTGACGACGTGTCAAACAACGGAAACATGCCAAGATTATGTTCATTCGACCGGATGGGAACCACCCCATTCAATCAGCCTCACTGTTTCTTGATGAGGTTTCATGTTTAACCCGTTAATCGGTCTTCTCTCCGGTGGAAATCCGTTTTCAAGCCGGCTCTAGACTAAGGAACAAGTCGAAAGTCAGATTGAGTCTAGATTCCATCAGTTTTGAGTAGAAAAGTGAAGAAAAGTAGAATTTAGATGAAAAGTGTTGAAATCTTGTTGAGATTTAGTTAATAAGTGTGGAAATCCCTTAGATCTGAACCAATTTTGATGGGATGATGTCACACAACCGTTTGTACAAGCAACCGAGTGAAAACCATCTTCAAGGAGTCCAAATCAGGTGATTTCGAGAAGAAAACTAGTCTTTGTGTGTGATATTTATGGAGAAGATGATGTAGAAGTGTTTGGTGATGATGATTGTACAAGATTTGAGGAGAAATACTTACAAAATAGCCTTGAATCTCAATTAAAAGTGGCTGAAAGTGACTTGAGTGCAAGTGGTCGGATGGCGGTGTCAAATCAATGAAAAGGAGTGTACGTGCAGTATTTATAGGCGAGTGAGAGGGTTTAAGTCGGTGCACACGAGGGTTGTTCGGTCGGATGGCATTTCGGTTGGATGGCCATCCGATCGGATGGTCATCCGGACGGATGTCCATTCGATCGGATGTCAATTTGGACAGCCATGTTGTGCGACTTAGTTTTCCAACTTTCGTTTCGTACGTTAAGCGTTGCTTTACGTTTAATCGAGTTGCGAGTAAGCGGTGAGCGTGTAAGCGTTGCGTGGATAACCACATAACATTTAAACAAATAATCACACAAGTAACGCATAAAATGCATAAAACTAAATCCGCGTTTCGATTTTGCGTTGAGTTTGCGTTGCGATAGCGTTTTAGTCTAAACAAGCGATAAAATACGTGTAAATAGTATGCGTCGTAAGTAGCGTTAAATGCGATAACTGTGTTTTGAATAAGCGTTGTAATAAGCGTTTAATAATGCGTTTGAAAACATATAGTTTTAACCCTTTTGCGTTAATCGAATCTTGGGAATACATGCGGTTACGAGAAAAATAACAAGGATAGGTAATGACCCGAAGAGTTGAGTTGTTACATATGTCCCATCACGCCCCTAGCTATAACGCCATTGAAGATGGAACCCTATTTTGGATAACTCTCCACATAAGAATATTTCGCTTTAGGCAGAGCCCACGTATTCCATAAAGCCCAAACTCCCTCGTCCCCATTAACGACCCCCTGACCAAAGACGACTCGACCGCAGCATCCGGAAACAATTATGAGGAGTTGGCCTTCCGAACCCATTTATCTGCATGATCCCTAAGTTTCACACTGTCCAGCAACCCATAGAGCAACCCAATTGTGCCATCTCCTCCAACCCATCAATCAGATATTTCTAATCCACAACCCACTTCAGATTCCCTTCCACGTAACAATACACATCCTTGATTCTGACCTCCCTTATTTCCATCTCTAGCAAACAAAAGGGGGAATGCCTCATTAAGAGGCCAGAGATCAGGCCAATTATCAAGCCAGAATGAGATAGTATCACCAATCCCCGACTCTCCCATCAGATTTTGCTTAATAGGCACCCCTACAGCAATGCACTCGTTCTCCACAAACCCTATATCCTTCCAAATCCCCACTATGCTCTTCTTGAACAGATTCGATTGAGCCCCCCGTCTATTGGCATGAATGGACTCAATAACTTTGTCCCATAAAACCTCTAGGCTAACTCTAAACTTCCACCACCACTTGGCAAGAAACTCCAAGTTAGCATACCGAATGCTACCAAGCCCAATGCATCCTCCACTTTTTTTCCATGATCTTATCCCAACAAATCCACTTAATTTTCCCCCTCTCTCTCCATTCTTTCCTCACACAAACGACCTACAAATACTTTGAAGCACATTGACCACTTTGACCGGAACCTTGAACACAAATAGATAATAATTTGGGTTACGTCAGGCAATCACAAATAGAGCTTTCGTACTTAGTATAAATAGATCTTACCTGTTAGAGATCTATTTTATCATTTTACACATTCTCTTTTGTACGATTAAATTTGTGAGTGATCAGGCTGAGGGGGAGATTGTAGAATCATTTTGTAAACATTTCTATAATCTTTTGAATCATTAATGAAAAACAAATGTTAATGAAATCTTCCTACTTGTGAAATTATTATTTGAATTTCAATCAAAATTTCCTGTTTCACTTGCATTATTTTCACAAGTATCAAACTTAGATCCTAACACTAAATACCAAAATATCTATCATATATATATATATATGTATATATATATATATATATATATATATTCACCACATGTATAATTTACCAACAAGTTGCAAACAATTCCTAAATCCCCCGTACCCTTCCCCATTTCGGTTAAGAGAGGGGCCCACATCCCCTTTCCATTAGTGATCTTGCAAGTATAGTAAGAAGATGCAGGTTGTTGGTACACTACATCTGTCGACTTCGTCCTGTATCGAGTCTTAGACTAGCTAGAATAGATCAGGGCACGTAAATCGAGAGAATGAGAGAGAGTTAGCAAGATTTCGCTTGAATGATTGAGTATGTAAAGGATTTCGCTTGAAGCAGCTCAAGAGAAATCAACATGTTAAGATTTCGCTTGAGTCATGCTGAAGCGAAATCTCAATCTCTATATATAGGAGGTCAAGGTCAAGCGAAATCATAAGTTGTTTTTGTGAGATTTCCATACCGAAGTGCTGCCGGTGTGAGAACTGATTGTAATTGCTTTCATATCAATACAAATCAGTGTTAAAGTTAAGATTCAGCTGTTTTATAGTCAAATACTTGTTTTCCGCACCTGTATTTGATGGAATTCCTCTGAACCGACTCATTTAGGTCGCGAACCCAATCCTTACAATTGGTATCAGAGCCTGGAGGAGGAGTTCTGCAAAATTCAGCCGAAATTCATCTCATTTTCTTACTTCTACACTTTCTTTTATCAGTTCAGAGATTTTTTTCATGGTCAAAATCGATTCAATTTCTTACAGATTGTTTAAAAGTACAAGATAACAAACCCTTGAAAGTTTCATAGCAAAATTCGACCTAAAAGTAATCAAAATTGACCTTCGAATGGATTTCGCTTGAAGAACAAAGCTTTATTGGACGATTTCGCTTGAGATTTCAAGTGACACTTTACATTTCGCTTCAAACAGATTCAAGGATTTCGCTTCAAGACTTTCGCTTCAGAGTAATTGTTTCAGAACGTTTTCGCTTGAAAGTTTTCGCTTGAAGGTTTTCGCTTCAGGATTTCGCTTCAGAAAGTTTCGCTTGAACGATTTCGCTTCAAAGATTTGTTAGTTTCGCTTCAACAAGTTTGATAGATAATTTCACTTGAAGAAAGTTCATTTGATTATTTCGCTTGAAGAACACAAAGTAACTATTTCGCTTGAAAGAATTAGTTATTGAAACATGGACAACGATTTCCACAATGCATTTGCAACACCATCTAGTTCATCTTCCATTGCTCAGAACATGAATTCAGAAAATGAAACGGGGACGACTCAGAAACCCCCGAAGCTTATGGGAATTGAGGAATACTATGGGTGGAAAGATAGATTCGAAAACTGGGTGCAAGCAAATCATTTAAGATCATGGGAATGTATTTTGACAAAGTATACTATACCACGAACCGAAATGCAGATTGAAAAACAGCTTTCAGATCTTGGTAAAGAAGAACGAGAAATGTATCGAGCTGAAAAGATGATGATCAGTTTGCTTCAACAGGCCATCAAAGAAGACATTTTCATATTACTTCAACATGACAAAACATCAAAATCAATATGGGATGCTCTAAAAATCAAGGTTGAAGGCAGTGCGAGTATGATTAAAAGCAAGAAGGCATTGCTTAAAAAGGAGTTTGATTTGTTCACAAGTTTGCCCGGAGAAGATACGAAGAAACTTATTGAACGATATTGTCACTTAGTGCGAACAATGTCGATGATGAACATCACAAAAGAAAATGAGGAATGGGTGGATAAACTTGCTGATGCTTTACCTCAGAAAGAGTGGGGAACTTATTTGATGATACTGAAGAATACTGGAGTTTATGATAGGTTGTCAATCTCTCAGTTCATTGAAAAGATTGAAAGTCAGGATTTGGAACAACAGAAGATTGCAAGGATGAATAATCCAAGTGGTCAACAAGATGTAAAGATGTATTACAAGGGTGGTGTTCCAACTTCAGAAATTGAGAGAAGTCCAAAAATTCAGACTGCTTATAGTGTTGGGGATTCTACAGAAAAGACTGATCAAAACTCAAACAAAAGCAACAGTGGTTTCTCATTGTATCCAAGTATAAATCCGAAAAGCTCATCAGAAAGTTTTCAGTCTCAAAGCACAAAGATGGGAAATGGTTGTGTGATTCAATGCAATATAGCTCTAAATCTTCCAGAAGGTCAAAGTTTTTCTGAAGACATTGCAAAAGATCATATGGCATTACTTGGTTCCGTGCTTATATCATATGAAGGTTTAGTGGCTGGTAGAATTGGAAATCCTATGCTTACCAAAGAGGATTACGACCAAATAGATGTTGAAGAGATGGAACTAATGGATATCAAATGGTGTCTTGCAAGTGTTCTTAGACGTGCTGAGAAGTTCAAAACAATTACTGGGAGAAATGACTTTCTTGATGCTTGTGTTTCTACTTTAGGTTTTGATAAATCTAAAGTTACTTGTTTCAGGTGCAGGGAAAAAGGTCATTTTAAGCGGGAGTGCAAGAACAGAGAAGTTAGTGGTGCTCAGAATCCATTTGGAAAAGATGACTACTACCGGAAAGCCATTTATCAACAAGTTGGTCAGACACAAGAATTACAGACAGCTCATGGTAGAAAGATTGAAGATTCAAAGAAAGGATGTTTGGTAGATTTCAACTGGAGCAACTACATTTCTTCTAACAGCACAGCATGTTTAGTGGACCAAAATGATGAACAACTACCTGAAGGATTCAGCTGGGATATGTTTGTTGATGAAAAAGGAGATTTCAAAGCTTTCATTGCAAAGATTGTTAGAGAACCAGATTTGTTTGCTACTTGGATGAGATCAATTGGTGAAACAGTGAAAGATCAATCAATTACATCTGAAGAAAGTTCAGAAAGTGCTGATTCTGAATCATTAAGTACAAATGAGAGTGTGCAAAATGAGGATACTTCAGAAAAAGAAGTTGTTTTTTATCAAACACCATCTGATTCTGGTATTTCAGATGCTAAGTCTGAAAAATCTGTAGAGTTTGATCAAACACCGATGGAGAGTAGCAGTGATGATGAGGAAGAGAAACATATTAATATTGCTAAAAATTATCTTTCTCCTGAAAGTTTTCATTTCTATTTTGCAGATCGCATGGAGAAACTGAAGGAGAAACAAGCTGCAAAAGAACAACAACAAGATGAGAAGGTTGAGACTGTTGTTCAAACTGAAGAAGTTAAAATTGTGGATGAAGAAAAGGTGACTGAAACTGAGAAAGTAACTGATGGAGAAAAAGTAATTGAAGTGGTAAAAACAATTGAGATTGAGAAGATTGTTGAAGTCGAAAAGCCTTGCAAGAAATGTTTGGAAATTTGCAAGAATTGTGTAGAAAAAGATGTTACACTGTTTGATCGAGAAAGACTGATAGAAAAGTTACTATCTGACATCAGCTATGTGAAAGAATCGTATAGTGTGTTGAACAGAACTGTGACAAGTCTTCAAACAACGAACTCTGAAAGAGAAAAGGCTTTAACGATGACGAATTCTACGTTGATGGCAAAGCAAAAGGCAATTAATCATTACATCGAAGAAAATGCTAATCTAAAGCAAGAGTTGGAAAAAGAAAAGATCGAGAATGAAAGGATCAGAAGGTTATTACTGAGTTATTCTTGTTCTGATTATGTTATTGATCGAGTTTATCCTACTGTTGCAGGTTTTGAAGCATTTCAGGATGAAAAGACAAAGAATGAGACTGGTAAGAAATCGACTGTTAAATACAACAAGTGTCCGCCTCCTATCTGGGAAGGATATTCTCCTAGAAAACCAAATGAGGAGCAAGTCGAAAAAGCAGTCAATATAAAGTTAAAATCCGAGACAACTGACGTTTTACCAGATAACATTGATATCATGTTTACCTCGTCTGATACTGATCATGAGTCTGAGTTAATCAAAAAGGTGGTCGATCAGGTGTTGGATACTGAGGAGGTGTCTGAGTCAAAGTTTGAGTCTGGGGATTCAAGTTCGTCAGTTAACAGTTCAAAGTTGTCGGAAAAACGGTCTTACAGTAAAGAATTTTTGCTATCAAAGGCAAATTTGGATGATGAAACATTTGAAGTTGCATATACTTTAAATGATTCTGACAAATTATACTCTGACAAAGAGTTTCCAATTAAAAGTGTTCGTTTTGACATGATCAAAAAGGTTTTCAAAATGACGGAAATTAATTTTTCGGAAATTAAGGATCTAAAATCTACTGAAAAACCTAAAAAATACACTTCTAGAGTTCAACAAAGGTTAAACAAGAAAAAAGGGAAAAAGAATTATAATTCTGATTCTAGTTTTCAAAAGAAAACAAATCAAAACTGTAATTACAAAAAGAAAGGTCTTGGTTTTATTCTATCTGAAAATCGTAAAAATGAAAAATATGTTAGAGATGTTAAAACAAAAATGACATATGTTGCAGGAAAAAGCTATGAAGAGGAGTCAAATAGCTTATTCTGGAGAAAATCAAACCAGGAGTTCTTTGCTGAAAGGAATAGAACAGGAACTGGAGTTTTTCATCCAATTGGAGTTTTTCAACTTAAAGACACACGAACTTGTTTTCAATGCCAAGTGGTTGGACACATCGCTCACAATTGTCCAAACAAAGTCAACAAAAAACAGGGAGTATCCGAAAAACTTAAAGAAAAAGTGGTTGAAAAGAATGATTCACCAACTACAAAATTTAAAAATTTTGAAAATTCAAAGAATGAAGTTGGTGAAAATTCTAAAAGATTGTACAAAAAGAGTGCAAAAGACAATCAAAAATGGATTGTTAAAAAATCAGATGTACAATCTGGCGATGAATCTGATTTTACAAAATCAGAGGAGTCACAAGATGAGATCAAAGATTTGATGAATGATGTTGACATTAAATCACTGAGTGTGGAAGAGATTAAACAAATGGTTGGTAAAGTAGAAATCTCAGATTTTGATATAGAAGAAACATTTAATGAAAATGTTAAGAAATTTTTTAAGAAAATGCTTGATGGGAAAGTAAAGGGGGTTAAAGATTTTTATGCAACTAAAAAGGCAACTTACAACCCTACTGCACAAGAATTGGAAGCCACCAAGTCTAAGAAGACTTGGGTGGAAGTTTGTTTTCCATGATAGTCTAAGGACTATGCCGGAGATCCCAAGTTTATATCGTGGATCAGGAATCGGCATCTTTCTAATATTTGAAATTTTTGGTTGAAAGTTTTTGATAGTGTTTGGATGTTTACAGATTGTATGACTACGCCGGAGCTTTCAGGTTGGTAAGTGCGAAGCAGGAATCGGCATTTTGATGGGTAATATGGTGATGTAGACGTAACATTCCTACAAGTGGTATTGTGTTCTACATGTGGTAATTTTTACAATTGATATAGATGGTGCATACATGCAAGTGGTAAATCAAGGACATTAATTTGTACTTGATCTGCTACAAGTGGTTAAGAATAGACAATGTGATGAACCATACCCTGAATCTACAAATGATTATATCATCAAAACTTATTTTTCGGAAAAATCATTTTGATTGAAACAAACTTAAGTGTTTTGAAATCTAAATGAGAAAATAGTTTTGTGATAGGGGGAGTTCTGATTGTTTATGCCAGGTGGATGGCGATTTGATGCGATTCGATATCAGTTGTCACTTTATTGTACAGTTTATTTTCAAATTTCCTAATATGTGTTTGCATTTTAGGGGGAGTAGAAAATTTCAGAATTCAGAAAATCCAAAAACATTTGAAAATTTGAAAAAGCCAAAAACATGATAAAATGAAAAATGAGTTTTTGTTGCATATAGAGGAAATGATAGTATATCAGTGGACTGTCACAACATGCTAAAGAAATGTAAAGAAAAATGTGATAAACAATCTTACTGTGGATATGTCAGTAGGTTTTTGCACATTTAGTAGATTGTGATGAGATATAAACCTAAATTTCAAACTTGCTTGTTCTGTGGGTTAACACAAACTTGGATATATAGGTAACCCCTGAAATCTTGTTTGAAAGGTCCCTTATTCTGAGATACTAGGTCTTTATGCTTAGTGATATCTGGGGTATTATCCCGGGACTTCTGATTTTGCGGAAGCAATGGCCTAGTCCCCGGAGAATACTTTACATTTGCTTGAAATATAGCTCACCCTCAGCTAAAAAAAATGATGAAACATTGAAAAATGCTAATCATGGCTGTTGAAACAAAAGATCCTCTAAAGGGGACACACCAATAGTCGAAGCCGTCATCTCTCTGCGTATACGGGAGTATCGACCTGAGCTCTCACGGCCCTCGTACTTTAATTTATTCCCCTGACAGATATCATCTGTGGTATACTCACCTGTAAGACTGAATATTGGGATCTGGATACGGGAGTATATTCAAGTAGTGGGACACACAGATAAGTTTAAGTTGCTTAAAACATTAACAACGTATCTCAGATCAGTTGAACTTTGTGTGAAAATTTAAGTGGACAAACATACTGACAATCTAGGTAAATTGTTTAGAACTTAATATGAAATGAAGCTTAACGGTGTTAGTGATCTGTCTCAGAAACTGATATGATCCTCTTGCATAAACTCACAAAAATATTGTTTGTAAATATTTCTTTTTTGCATTTCATTACATTAAAAATTTCAAAAAGATTTTAGTGTGTTTTAGCATAAATTTTGTAAAAAATCAAAAAGATTTTCGACAACTGATATTGGAAAGCTGATTGTCAAAATTTCAAGTGCTAAACATGATGACTTGGTTGTGAGGGGGAGTGAATCTTAAAATGTCAATAGGTTTGTTAAAATCCTTACAATTGTTATTTTAAAACCTACATTTGGTTCATCATTGGTTTTTGATATGAGAGAGAATTATCTGATTATATCAGATTGTTGGTGCATTTAAATTGTTGAATTTAGAAAATTTATTTCTGGGTTAAGATTGTTACAGGTGAGCCAGATTAATTCATTCAAAGCTTATGAAAGTCAGAATCTGATTATGAATCTAAAAGTTTGCTAGCTGCTGATGCTGATGAACTTAAGGAATCAAGAGATCTGATCAAGAGAATTAGATGAGATCCAGGCAATGATCTTGTAAACAACATTTGAGTCAGGCATCGATCCTAAAGCAGATATTGCTGAAGAACAAATGAATACCAGCAAATCGTAAGGGGGAGTCTGATAGTGCCAGGTGATTCTGGAAAAGAAGATAGAGAGAGAAAAGCCCAGAGACTGATCAAGACTGAAGATGTGAAGACACAGTGTTATTGTGACTCGATAGTCGACTCGTCAACATCTGAGGGGGAGTCTGTTGGTACACTACATCTGTCGACTTCGTCCTGTATCAAGTCTTAGACTAGCTAGAATAGATCAGGGCACGTAAATCGAGAGAATGAGAGAGAGTTAGCAAGATTTCGCTTGAATGATTGAGTATGTAAAGGATTTCGCTTGAAGCAGCTCAAGCGAAATCAACATGTTAAGATTTCGCTTGAGTCATGCTGAAGTGAAATCTCAATCTCTATATATAGGAGGTCAAGGTCAAGCGAAATCATAAGTTGTTTTTGTGAGATTTCCATACCGAAGTGCTGCCGGTGTGAGAACTGATTGTAATTGCTTTCATATCAATACAAATCAGTGTTAAAGTGAAGATTCAGCTGTTTAATAGTCAAATACTTGTTTTCCGCACCTGTATTTGATGGAATTCCTCTGAACCGACTCATTTAGGTCGCGAACCCGATCCTTACACAGGTCTTGACTTTTGAGGTTGGTTTGGACCACATAATCATCATATTTTCAAAAGATACACACAACATTCCTCCCCCCCCCCCTCTCTCTCTACCCTATGACATTCACATCCCTCCTCCTTCTCTTTATTTCATTTCCCAAACTCACAATCTAAGGGTTCCTAAGTGTGTTTCAAGAAGATCTGAGGTGGTCCAAGGCTTAAAGGATCATTCAAGAGGCTTATCTTGCTAGGATTTGGAGTTCTATCTTTTTCTTTTCTTTAAGTTGTAAGAATCTAGCTTCTTTATTTTCGTTCTTAATTTAATGTAAATCATGGAAACACAGGTTAATCACCAGTACGGCAGTTGGCAGTGAAGTGGTCGTACATATTGCAGTGAGCGCAGAAAGGGCAAGCTAGACCCACCGGGTGATGGAAAGAGCATGTCGGGCAGGCAGGGTGAGGGATGGTGTATGCACGTTTCGCAGGCGGTGCATAGGTAACTGGTGCTGGGCGGTGGTGAGATTGCTGCTGAGCCGGTACGGCTAGAAGTGGAGCAGCAGTGGTAGTGACAGCACAGTTCTTGTTGCTGGAGCTGTTGTTGTTGTTGTTCTTCTTCTTGTGGCGCGAGGACTTTGACGGTTGAGCGGCGACGGTTTCGGCGGTTGGTGCGGTGGTGACTTGGTGCAACTTCTTTGAAGCTTTATCCCAAAAACCAGCTTTTACCCGCTTGTCATTGATCTCAGCTGTCACACCCCAACCAATGGCGGAATCATCGGGGTATGGCACTGAGCGAAACAGATTGTCCAGAAGTTTCCATAACAATTATCATTACCATTCAATTTAAATTAACATGTCCCATACCATGTCTCAAACAGTAAACAAATTATTACAGATAAAATCTAGGCAAATATTCTGTTCCGACAACTCAGATTTAAACATAGATAATTTATTTGTTGGTTTCTAGGACCTCTTTTCCAAGCTTCGATTTCATCACAGCACAGAGAGCATCCTAGACCTTTCCTAGCCTCAAGTTAACAGCATGTTAAGCATGTAAACTTCCTAAGCACCTGTCACATACGTTAAAATAAAGTCAATACATAAAATGTAAAGGTAAGCATACAAGTTTGATAGTAGCATATAGAGTTCGAATTCGTTTACGCATAACCAGCACGTACACATAGTGAAATGAAGCGCGTTAGTTATCGACATAGATCCATCGATAACAGTGACTGCGGGTTGACTACCCGAGGCAGTTCGCAATACATGATTACCACCGTAATCCATGCAAGTAAAAGATCCTTAACAACCCCCGTGTGAACGGATGCTGAGTCCAAACTATAGTACTATCGTTGCTAAGGCAGGTAGACAACATTCCATGTGTAAACATAACAAACAAGCATTCATAAGCCACGTATAACATGCATTAACGGTTAGCGTTCAAATAGTTTGAGTAGTGTGAGAGTTGTAGTTTGAATATTCGTAACGTATGTAACACCCAAAAGTGCTTAAAGCAAAAAGGGATCGAGTATACTCACAGCGATTAATGGATTGAAGGGAGCGCTTGGCGAGTACGGTTAGCCTGAATAGATTCGGTAGCATAACGGTAAGTGAAACGTAAATCGGGAAACAAGTGTTGGAGAGTCGAACAGCTGGTCGATCGGACAGTAACCCGATTGGACGGCTGACCGTTCGGTTGAATTGGTGCAGCAGTGATCGCACAGTTCTTGTTGCTGGAGCTGTTCTTTCTCTTGTTCTTCCTCTTGTTGCCTGATGAGGTGGGTTCAGCAGTTGGTACGTTAGTGGTAGCTTGATGCAGGTGCTTCGAAGTCTTATCCCAGACACCAGCCTTAACCCGCTTGTCGTTGATTTAGCGGCCAACAGATAAGTTTCCTCGATCGTCGTAGTCTTAGACGCTTGCACGAAATCAGCAATGCAGTCGGGCAGGGCCCGGATGTACTTCTTGATTGTCATGTCGGGAGTCTTGACTTGATCGGGACAGATAATGCTGAGCTGTTTGAAATGAGCAGTGAGACCAGCATTGTCACCATCCTTCTGCTGTATGTGCCAAAATTCATCTTCTAGCTTTTGACGTTTGTGAGGAGGGCATAATTCCTCTAGCATAACTTCCTTGAGCTCGTCCCACGACAGACCGTAGGCTGCATCGTTCCCTCGCTTGTTCCTATCGACCGTCCACCAGTCTAATGCACGGGACTGGAAAACGCCGGTAGCATTCAGAGTTCGAAGGTCATCAGGGCAACCACTCTGTCGCAGAGTAACCTCAATGGAATCAAACCAGTGGAATAGAGTAGTAGGACCTCCTTCGCCAGTGAATTCTTTTGGCCCACATGACTTGAATTTCTTTAAGCTGAAGGGTCTTGCGGTAGCTTTAGGAGCTTCGGTTCTCGATTCCTCAGACGATTTGCTGGCATTCTCATAAACATCACTCACAGCCTTTGCCACACTTTTCACGATAATGGAAGCAAGGCGTTTGTCTCTCTTTTCTTGACGAGAAAGTGCGTGACGGGATCCAGACGACATTGTCTGCAATAGACATCGCCACGGAGCTCAACACATTGTATTCGAATCTCACCTCACACGTTTTCTACTTACTAAAGCTCAGTAACACGTACATTCACGTAAACACGCAACACATATAGCACAAATCACATAAGCACGTATAGCACATAATCACATAATACCTAAGCACGTAAAGCAAAGAAACAGGAAAGCACATACGCATTTAATCACTAGAGGCGGTCAGAAAACAGAAACCTATTATTCAAAGTCGGCGATCGTTCGAGAATAGCGCAGTATAAGCGTGTATCGTAGCATGAAGTCGTTCAAAGTTTCGCGATTTGTTAGCGATGTGTAGTGTGTTGTGTGTGTAGCAGAAGCAAAAAACATGAATCACACAATCACATAAAATCAACGAATCATCAGAATCGGCAGTTGCGGGCTCCGAATCTAAATACATAAAAATCGAGAAATAGTTTGTCTGCGGCTAGTAGACTTCGACTAACCAAAGTAATTCAACTATTCATAAGGATCCGTTGTGCACATTTAGCCTTCGGGACTATGTCTTTGCCTCGATTCTTGGGCGTTTGGCACACATCCCGTTGGTCATATTGTGACTTCAGGTCGTTGGAGTCCGTCGAGACTTTGGTGAGAGTTTTATATAAAAGCGGAACAAGTCGTCAAGGTTAGGGTTTCACCCCTGGCTTAACAACTTCGTCCTTGTTTTTAATAACATTGAGGAGATTATTCATCAAAATATGGATTTCACTCCTAATTTGGCATAATTCCCCTCGTTTGTAGTTAAAATGCGAGTTGATTAAGCAACTTTAGTCAAGAGTTTGCGGTTTTCACCCCTATTCTCGACCTTATTGCACATTCATAGTTGAAAAATTCGAGTATGGGGATAGTGTAGAATAAGCGAGAATAGCGAGTGATAGTGAGCTCATGCATATTCCCTAACGGATACGCACAAGTCGGTCTGTTGGTTCTTAACTATAGTCTAGGTTTCTAAGACTTCGACCCGGACTAGGTCGAGCCTTGCCTAAATCCCTATAGTTATGGCTCTGATACCAATCTGTCACACCCCAACCGATGGCGGAATCATCGGGGCATGGCACTGAGCGAAACAGATTGTCCAGAAGTTTCCATAACAACTATCATTACCATTCAATTTAAATTAACATGTCCCATACCATGTCTCAAACAGTAAACAAATTATTACAGATAAAATCTAGGCAAATATTCTGTTCCGACAACTCAGATTTAAACATAGATAATTTATTTGTTGGTTTCTAGGACCTCTTTTCCTAGCTTCGATTTCATCACAACACAGAGAGCATCCTAGACCTTTCCTAGCCTCAAGTTCACAGCATGTTAAACATGTAAACTTCCTAAGCACCTGTCACATACGTTAAAATAAAGTCAATACATAAAATGTAAAGGTGAGCATACAAGTTTGATAGTAATATAGAGTTCGAATTCGTTTACGCATAACCAGCACGTACACATAGTGAAACGAAGCGCGTTAGTTATCGACATAGATCCATCGATACCAATGACTGCGGGTTGACTGCCCGAGGCAGTTCGCAACACATGATTACCACCGTAATCCATGCAAGTAAAAGATCCTTAACAACCCCCGTGTGAACAGATGCTGAGTCCAAACTATAGTACTATCGTTGCTAAGGCAGGTTGACAGCATTCCATGTGTAAACATAACAAACAAGCATTCATAAGCCACGTATAACATGCGTTAACGGTTAGCGTTCAAATAGTTTGAGTAGTGTGATCGTTGTAGTTTGAATATTCGTAACGTGTGTAACACCCAAAAGTACTTAAAGCAAAAAGTGATCGAGTATACTCACAGCGATTAATGGATTGAAGGGAGCGCTTGGCGAGTACGGTTAGCCTGAATAGATTCGGTAGCATAACGGTAAGTGAAACGTAAAACGGGAAACAAGTGTTGGAGAGTCGAACAGCTGGTCGATCGGACGGTAGCACGATCGGACGGCTAACCGTTCGGTTGATAGTCTGCTCGGACGGCTGTCCGGTCGGTCGGCTGTCCGGTCGGTCGGTAGGCCGATCGGATGGTTGTTCGAGTGGATTGTTCCTTCCTTTGAGAAGGATGTGTTTGTGTATGATGGTTTGGCTTTTTGAAGTTTTCGTTGTAGCATTTGAAAACCTTGAAACATCTTTGCCTTTCAGGTCGGTCGATCGGACGGCTGTTCGATCGGCCGGCTACCCGATCGGTTAGGTATTGCAGTGATTTGCCTTGGATCGGACAGGTGTTCGATCGGACTGGTCAACAAGTCAAAACTTAATGAGTTGCTGACCGATCGGTTGGCAAGTTAACATTAGTCAAAGACTCTAATTAAATATGTAAAGTGTGGTGTAATGGATCGGATAGTTGATCGATCAAATAACACAGTTGCTGTTCGATCGGACAACATGGTGTCACCTGATCAGACGGCTGTTCGATCGGGTGGCACTTATAGTGCATTGAACATGTTGAAAAGTCGATTAAGTATTGAAGCATAGTATCCCATAATCCGAAGAGTAATCCGATCGGACAGTAGTTCGATCGAACAACAGTTCGTTCAATACTAGTCTTCAAAATGAATTGATTGTGTGGGACCAGGTGCTAGCCGATCAGCTGGCCAGTCGATCGACTGACTTTCCGATCGGCTGGCTGTCCGTTCGGACAGCAGTCCGATCAGTCAGCATTCTGACTTGATCAGCCCTTTCGTCTAACACTTGGTTGTTTTGTTTGTTTGTCGTTTTATCGAGGTATTTTGACAGCGAGTAAAACCATAGATGCCTCGTCCTTACTTGGTTTCCCGGGTCGGACAGGAATCACCCAAATCCGGTCGGTGGTCTGTTCGGAACGAAGTTTAACATTTAACTCGAAGTCGGTTAACCTTGTGGATAGAATCCGGATCTTGAGCCATACAACCACCGAAGTGATTTGTGAACCTACTTAGGCCCCGTTTCTACCGGTTTGAAGTTATTGAGTGACAAACGGTTGAAGGAAGGTTGGAAAATCCATCTTTCAATCCTTGTCACCGCGTGTATGTTTAGATCTATGAAAGATCCTTGTTTGTTTATGTGGAAATCGGCTAGATCCAAGCTATTCTTGGTGGATTGAGGCCAAATCATGAAGTTCTTCAAGAACCCATGATGACATCATCCTAGAATACTTGAATCTTGATGATTTCATGGTTAAAAGTTAAGATTTGAAAGATAGAAAGGTGTAGGAGTGTGTATAGATCAAGAGGGTACAAGATTTAGGATGAAATCTTACCGGAATTGAGAGAAATCTACGAAAAGGTGAGCTGAGCGTGCTGGTCGAACAGAGGTTTCCAAAAGTGGAAAAGGATGACAATGCCAGGGGTATTTATAGGATGACAAAAGAGGAAAGGGCTATCCGATCGGCCAGGCAGCTCGATTGAACAGCCTGTCCGATCGGACAGCAGTCCGTTCGGCTAGCTGTTCGATCGGATGGGAAGCCTGATCGATCATTCGCACCTTTCGAGCGTTTTGCGCGACGATTTTTGATATTTCAATTTCGATTGCGAGCGGTTCGATTCGATAGGGTTTCCTAGTCAAGTTACTTTCAGTTCCAAACACTCATATCTCGCGTAATCTATTTTCCACCATCTATCATAGTTCGTTCACGATTTCGAGTTTCGATTACATTTCGTGTTAGTTTTCGAGTTTAGATTGAGTTCGCTTGATTATCACAACATAACATAAATAAACATGCACAGGCAACACGTAAGGCACACATACACGTATAATAACAAATAAAAGTACGTAGCTCGAGTTGCGATTTGATGTCGATTCGATTAACATAGCTTAATTATTGATTAGTAAACTTTATCGAATTGTTACTTCCTATAGCTCATAGTCGTAGGTCGATTGAATGACGATTAACACATGTCGATTATTGTCATTAACAACACTTACTCCACATAATATAATTAAAAACAAGAAGTTTCTACGAGTCAAGTTGCGCGAAATCGGTCGTTGACTTTGACTTTCACTTGTGAAAACACGGGGTGTTACATCGGCGGCAAGCAAGTAAGTTTCTTCGATCGTGGCTGGCTTTGCGGCATGCACAAAATCCGCAACACAGTCGGGTAGAGCTCTGATGTACTTCTTGATCGTCATGTTGGGCATCTTCACCTGATCGGGACAGATGATGCTGAGCTGCTTAAAGCGAGCAGTTAGGGCAGCGTTGTCACCTTCTTTCTGCTTAATGTGCCAGAACTCGTCCTCCAGCTTCTGGCGCTCATGGGGAGGGCAGAACTCTTCGAGCATAACGTTCTTCAACTCGTCCAATGACAGACCGTAAGCTGCATCATTTCCGCGCTTGTTCCTTTCGGCCGTCCACCAGTCTAGAGCGCGGGACTGGAAGAGGTCGGTTGCGTTCAGTGTGCGGAGATTTTCAGGACATCCGCTCTGTCGCAGGGTGACTTCGATTGAATCGAACCATTGAAACAAAGCCGTAGGGCCTTCTTCTCCGGTGAACTCTATCAGTCCACATGCAAAGCTTGTGCTTAAGGGTTCAAAAGGCAGACTCTTATTCAGTTTCCCAAACAAAAGGCTTGTCTTTATGCATGAGAGCGGTAAGCGGCACAGCGATCTTTGAGAATCCATTGATAAATCGTCGACAATAGCCCGCTAGTCCGAGAAATGAACGAACTTCGGATGGGTTCTTGGGTGTAATCCAACTCTTAACGGCTTTGATCTTCGCTGGATCGACGTGAATACCTTGACTATTTACAATGTGACCGAGGAATTGAACCTCCTCCAGCCAGAATTCGCACATGGAGAACTTGGCATAAAGTCGTTTCCCTTGGAGTAGCTCGAGAACCAAACGTAGATGTTGCGCGTGTTCGGCTTTCGACTTGGAATAGATCAAGACATCGTCGATAAACACGATAACGAAACGGTCGAGATAAGGTTTACACACGCGATTCATCAGATCCATGAAAACCACGGGTGCGTTGGTTAAACCAAAAGGCATAACAACGAACTCATAATGGCCGTATCGAGTGCGAAAAGCAGTTTTGGGTATATCCTCCTCTTGGATGCGTAGCTGGTGATAGCCTGAGCGTAGATCGATCTTCGAGAAACACGTAGCACCTTGTAGCTGGTCGAACAAATCATCAATACGAAGCAGGGGATAGCGGTTCTTGATAGTCAACTTATTTAGTTCCCGATAGTCGATGCACATCTGGAATGAACCATCCTTCTTTTTGACTAAAAGGACTGGAGCGCCCCAAGGAGAGGTGCTTGGGCGAATGAAGCCTTTCTCAAGTAATTCCTGAAGTTGGTTCGAGAGTTCACGCATCTCGGATGGAGCGAGTCGGAAAGGAGCTTTGGCAACAGGGTTGGCTCCAGGAATGTGGCCGATACGAAAGTCGATATCACGACTTGGCGGTAGGCCGGGAAGATCGTCAGGGAACACATTAGGGAATTCACGAACCACTGGAACGTCTTTCACTTCTGTATTTCCTTTCTTTTCCTTCTCCGCTACTACAATGTTAGCCAAGAAAGCTCTTTATTCCTTGCGGAGATACTTGCTAGCTTGGACAGATGACATGAGCTTGAGACCTTTCGAAGCGGTTTCGCCATAAACGCATAATAGATCACCATTCGCGAGCGAGAATCGAATCATCTTATCGAAGCACACAACTTCAGCAGGGTTTTCGCGAAGAAAGTCCATGCCTACTATGATGTCAAAGCTTTCGAGGTGCATCGGAATAAGGTCGATTGGGAAGATGTGACTTCAACATCGAACGTCGAGGAGAGTTGGGAGCACTTACGACTAAGGAGTTTCTCAAATTCAAATTACACAAAGCAGTTATCGGCTCCAGTATCAAACAAACACGATGCATAAATACCATTCACAAGGAACGTACCATTAACCACGTTGTTGTCAGCCTGGGCTTGGCGCACATTGATGTTGAAAGTTCTGGCGCGTGCGGCTTGTTGCTGCTGCTGAGGTTGTTGGACCGTTGTACGACCTCTAAAAGTCAGTTAAGGCGTTCATCTTTGAATACAAAGGCGGAATCAATGTATACAAAGTCATAACAGCTTTGTTCTTCTTAATTTTCCTTCTATTAATGCCTTCTGAGTCTTTACAATGAATTTCTGACAAAAATTCAGCAGCACCTCGACTCACATACACTGACAACTGATGATCCACTTCAAATGACCTAACCACCTATTTATAGAGTGTATGATTTCGCTTGAGGCTTGTTCAAGCGAAATCTCTTATGCTGATTTCGCTTCAAGCAAACACATACCCTCTCAAGCGAAATCTCTTGTGTTTAAACATAAAAACCCTAACTTAAATCCTATTGTGTGATCATTCAAACAATCCTAGACACAAGACTTGATAATGACGTAATCAGCAGGCATTTAGTGCACCAACAGACTCCCCCTTGGATGTTGATGAAGTCTTTGGCTTCAAGTCTTTGTCTTTAACAATCTTCAAACATTGTAAAAACTCTCATCAATTTTTATCTTCAAGCTTTAAACTTTAAACTTCAATCTTCCCTTTGACTGTTGATCCAGACTCCCCCTTTCACAGACTCCCCCTCTCGATATGCTAGAATCTGAGAAATCTGGTTCAAGCTTTAACAAATAGCTTCCGTTGGGAATAATGAAGATCAAACCTGTTACTCAACCAACAAACATTACAAACTATCTTTTCAATCACAAAAACACAAACTCAATCAGCTGTAGCAATCCACTCAAATATTCAGGTTCAAGTTAATGACCCTGATCACTTGATTAATCTACCAAGTCCAAATTAATGACCTTGGTTGATCTTTTGACGAAACAAACTGATTTTAAAACAACAATTTCAAACATTTTCTGAAAATAACAAGTATCAAGTTAATGAACTTGTTTTTTTTCATTTCAAACAAATCAAACTTCTTCAAAGTAAGCTCTCCTCATTCTTCAGTCCAGAATCTCCTGCATCTGCTTCAAACATCTGAAAATCCAACAATCAACTTTCCACTTTGGTTTGTCGGAAAATAAAGCAGAAATAAAATCTTTTTGGATTTTATCAAAGTGTTCTAAACTAAGAAATGAAATACAGAAAACTTAAATTGCAGAAAGTAAACAAAGTAAACTATTTACAAACATATTTTTGTGAGCGTGTCAGGGAATCATATCAGCTTTTCAGACAAATCACAAGTACCGTTAAGCTACATTTCATACTCAGACTTAAACAATTTACCTCGATTGTCGATATACTGATCCATCTTAAATTCTCACACAAATTTCAATTTACTCAGGATACGATTAAGATGAATTAAGAACTTAGATCATTCATGTGTCCCACCTCTTGAATATACTCCCGTATCCAGAATCTCAATAATCAGTCTTACAGGTGAGAATACTACAATGATATCTGTATATAATTTAGGTATGCGAGGGCCGAGGGATCTCAGATCGATACTTCCGTATACGCAGAGAGATATCAGCTTCGACTTTTCGGTGTGTCCCCTTTAGAGGATCTTTTTGCTTACAACAGCAGCATATATCAATTTTAATTGTTTCAGCATGCTGAGGGTTTAATGCTGTGTTTCAAGCATTGAAGCAAGTATTAGCCAGGGACTAGGTCAGAACTACCGTTCAGCAGAAGTCCCGGAATAATACCCCAGACATCATAGAGTATAAAGACCTAGTATATCAGATTAAGAGACCTTTCAAACGAGATTTCAGGGGTTACCTATATATCCAAGTAGTGTTCCCCACGAATTCACAAGTTTGAATTTAGGTTTATATCCCGAATAAATCAACTAAATGTGTGAAAACCTATCGACACATCATCAGTAAGATTGTTTAACTCTTTTATACTTTTCAAATCTTTAGCATACTGTAATCATCTAGCTGATGTACTATCATTTTCCCTATATACACAAGCTCTTTTTCATTTTATCATGTTTTTGTATTTTTGCATTTTTTACTGTTTTTGTATTTTCTGAAAATAAACTATGTACAACTATCTACTCCCCCTAAATACCAAAACAAGTAAAAATTCGACAAACCATTGCAGATTGTTTCTCGTCTTCATCCGCAACAGTACTCTCATCAACGCCAATTATGCCATCCGACACCGACAGAAGCTTCATACCATTCAGTTTTAACAAATATTTAAACCGATTTTTATCAAAAGCTTTGGTATGTAAATCAGCTTTCTGTTCGTCTGTGTGGATTTTCTCAATTCGTATCAACTTTTTCTCAAAGCAATCACGAATAAAGTGATGACGAATTTCTATGTGTTTAGTTCCTTTCAGGTAGCACAATATCCTCTTCACAATAATCATGTGCGATGCTCTCGGGTTAGACTGAAATCTTGCTGCGAGGCACGTTGGGTACATTATATCAGGACGTGAAGCAGTTAGGTACATTAAAGAACCTATCATGGATCGGTAAAAAGTTTCATCAGCCCTGTCTCCGGTGAGATCTGGGTGAATCCCATGATTTGTTGCAAGTGGGGTTGCAGCTGGAGTAGAACTTGACATCCCAAATTTCTATAGAATATCATGAACGTACTTTGACTGATGAATGAAAATTCCCTCAGGAAGTTGTTCAACTTGTAATCCCAGAAAGAATTTCATCTCCCCCATTGATGACATTTCAAACTTCTGCTTCATCACTGATTCAAAATCTTTGCATAGATTTTCATTTGTTGACCCAAAGATTATATCGTCCACATAAATCTGAACTATCAGAAGATGACCATCAACGACTTTAGTGAAGAGAGTGGCATCCACTTTTCCACGAATGAACTTGTTAGCAAGTAGGTGTTGAGACAAAGTCTCGTACCAAGCTCTCGGGGCCTGGTGTAAACCATACAGCGCTTTGTCCAATAAGTAGACCTTGTTTTTGTGGATTGGATCGGTGAAGCCCGGTGGCTGTCCGACATAAACCTCCTCTTTAACCTTCCCATAAAGAAACGCCGATTTAACATCCAACTGATAAACTTTGAAGTTCTTCCAAGACGCAAATGCTAGGAAAATTCTGATCGCCTCTAGTCGTGCTACAGGAGCATAGACTTCGGTAAAATCAATTCCCTCCTGTTGACTAAATCCCTGAACAACGAGTCGAGCTTTGTTCCTTACGACAACTCCTCTATCGTCCCTCTTACACTTGAATACCCACTTAGTGTTAATTTTCCTATGACCATCCGGCAAATCAACTAACTTCCACACTCCCAATTTCTCAAATTGACTAAGTTCCTCCTGCATAGCATTGACCCAAGAATCTTCAGTAAGCGCCTCTTTGTAAGTTCTTGGTTCAATCTGCGAGATAAAACAACTTAATGAAAATTCAGTTTGCAAAGAAGCAACTTTTGTATAAAAACAAGTAAGCCCTTTATCAATCTGATTTCGAGTGCGAACACCAGCTTGCAATTCTCCTATAATCAACTCCTCTGGATGATATGAAAAAGTTCGCGGCATCACTTCACTCGGAACATCTACATTTCCCTCCAGATTAGTAACATTCTGCTCTGCATCTTGTTCACCAACTTGGTTTGTTTGACCTGAAATCTGAATTTGCTCCCCCTCAGAATTTGAATCTGAATCACCGTGATCAAAAACTGGCATGTTTTCAGCTTCTAGATTATCATTCTGAGCCGACTGAATATCTTGAGCAACTTCATTCTGTTGGACATCATCATGTTCACCAGCATTACTAGGACCTGCTTCATCATCATTTGAAGTTTCCCGTGGTCTCCTCGAATACTCAGCTGGGAATCTTAACTGCGACTCATATTCACGCAAAATATCCAACTCATCAAAGAAATCTTCATCATCCTCTGATTCTTCTCTCATGTCAAACGAATCCCAAAGTTTGTCATAATGATAACGCCATGAATCACCAGGATTCTGCAGCGGCATAGTATAACCTTGACATTCAACATTTGCAGCTTCAATAATCCGCTTCTCACTTGGAACGAAGACACGTCGCAACGGATTTGAATAACCAACAAATATTCCCTCAATGCACTTCGGACCAAACTTCCCAAAAGGTTCTATAACCGTACAAGGTGACCCGAACGGTTCTAGATACTTCAAATTCGGTTTGCGGTTATTGATTAACTCAAAGCATGTTTTGTTGAACTTCTTGACAGTAAGAACCCTGTTGAGCGTATAGCATGCGGCGGAAACAGCTTCAGCCCAAAAATTAATCGGTAACTTTGAATCTGCGAGCATAGTTCTAGCCGTCTCGATTAGTGTCCGGTTTTTGCGTTCTGCGACTCCATTCTGCTGCGGAGTGTACGGAGCACTAAATTCATGCAAAATACCTCTTTCATCACAAAATTCTTCCATCTTGCTGTTCTTGAATTCAGTACCATTATCACTTCGAATTCTCTTGATACGCCTTTGGTACAAATTCTCAATTTTTCTGAACAGACCCATCAAACTGTCAAATGTTTCATCTTTCGTCTTCAAGAAAGAAACCCACGAAAATCTGGAATAATCATCAGTAACGACCAAACAATAGTAATCTCCTGTAATGCTCTTGACATTCACCGGACCAAACAAATCCATGTGAAGTCTTTCCAGCGGTCTCGAAACTGAATTGACTTTCTTTGTAGGATGTGATTTTTTCTTCTGCTTGCCTTTGATGCAGCTAATGCACTCCCCTTCCAGATGAAAACCTTTGATATTAACTCCCAATACCAAATCATTGTGCACCAAGTGATTCATCTTCCTTAGGTGAATATGCCCCATCTTACGGTGCCACAATCTTGATTCTTTCTCAGTTGCTCTAGACACGAAACAATGTGCTTGACCAGTTGTTGTAGTTGCTACAGACATATCTAACACATATAAATCATTCACTCTAGGTGCCCTCATAATAATCCATTCTTCAGGGATAACAAAACCAGGTTTCAAGATCAAACATTCTTTATCAGTGAAGTGAGTAGTATACTGATTGTCACAAATCTGCGAGATACTAAGCAGATTGTTCTCCAGCTCAGTGATGTAGTTAACTCTCTCAAACGTCACAATCCCATTGGATAACGTTCCTTCACCAACAATTCGACCACCTTCATGACCTGCAAATCCCACATAACCACCATTGATATTCTTCACATCATATAGCAATGCAGTTTTTCCTGTCATATGTCGAGATGCGCCACTATCCATGATCCATCTTGAAATGGTTCTTGGAAGATCCTGCACATACCACAAATTGATTTTAAAACACTTCAATAAAGATGCCGATTCATGCTTCGCGAACAAGGAAGCTCCGGCAATTCAAACTGCTTATTCGAACATGGTGTCCACCCAGGCCTCATCAGCCTTAGGTGTAACCTTGACTCTAGCAATTTGAATTTTGAAATTTTCAGCCTTCAAAGGTGGAAAATTTGCATCATAATCAACCGAAATTGATTCTTCAGCCTTTTTCACTTCAGAAGTTGAAATTTTCTTCTCTGTTTTAGGTTTCCAAATTTGTTCAGTTAATGCAACCCGTTTATAAAATTTGTCATTTTTAGTTACCACTTTCTTTACGGATTCATTTTTCACTTTGATATTGTCATTTTTAACTTTTTGCTTCTCTATCACTTTCTTCTCAACATACATTGGTGCTTTACCCTTCACATCAACTTTCTTTTGTTGAATCTTCACAGTTTCAGTCCTAGGCTTCACATATGTACACTTTCGTGCAATATGACCAACTTGTTCACATCTAAAACAAGTACGAATAACAACTACTCGACTCGTGCCTTCAGACTGATACTGTGAAGCTCTTTTCTCAAAGAACTCTTCATTCGTTTTTGAAAAGATTTCATTTTTCTCATCAGAAAGTGAACTTGAACCATTCACAAACACCTTCTTTTCTGTAAACCTCTTGTTTTGAAAACTCTTTTTCTGATAACTATTACCACCTCGATAACCACCCAACCAATTGTTTCGATTGTTATTATAAAAACTTGGTGGATAAACAGTTTTCTTGTTATAAACCCTGTCTTTCTTTCGACTCAGATTATTCACAGCTGACAACTCAACTTCAACAAGTTTGAAAACATTTGTCAATTTGTTCATGTTAACATTCTCTATTGGAAACTCTGAATCCGAAAACAACTTATCCGACCCATCATCTTGTACATGACAAGGTTTGATTCTTCATCTAAGTTGTTCTTGGACTTTTGTTTCAGAATGTATCTGTCTAGAAAACACCCATCCTCCTCAGAAGTGTCACAATCCGGTTTAAGCACTTTGTCTACCACACTTTTCACCACATCACTTTGGACACCCTCGTCATTGGAAGATGTAAACGTAACATCAATGTTTTCAGGAAGTTTAACTTCACTTTCTTCCTCAATTTCCACCAAACTAGACTGCTTTTTCGTGTAGTTGTCTAAAATTGGCGGTGGAACTTTGTGAAAACCTACACCCGTTCCATCAGAAAACACATCCTCGCCATCTTTGTTTTTCCCTATAGGTTTAGGAACAATATGCTGCAAAACAAAGC
>JARYGA010055129.1:0-44704 GCA_030545235.1 Helianthus tuberosus
AAGAGCTTGTTCCCTTGATATTTTCTTCACTTCTCCACCAGACCTGAGCAAAGTCAATACGCAGGTCTGTTTGTCAGTTTCCCACTTTTGTATTTTTGAGCCTGGTGGGTTTCTTGGGAGATGTTTATTTGCAGAGGTATTTGGTGAGGCTGGCCTATTCATAACTGGCTGAGCAGTATTTGCAGTTTGATCCAAACCAAAAGTTTCTATGATCATTTTCTTTATGCCTTCTTTTACAAGTTCATCTCCTTTTATCATCTCTTGGATGGTTTCACCTCCCAACTATTTGTGTGACCTTCTTTTATAGATGGCAGCACCGGTTGGAGCAGTGGCTCTCCTGATTTGCAGCTTTGTTGGTCTTTTTGAAACCTCTGCTTCAGGATAGTCAGGCTTTTGAGGAACATTTGGATCTTTCTTTCTTAGTTCCTCCAACCTTTTGTAGGTGATCATGACCACATCTTCTTTCCATCTAGCAACTTGTCTTTTGTTTCCATATTCAGCAGCAACCAGTTCTTCTTTCATTCTTTTCAGTTCTAACTGTTTGTCAGGTACATTCTTTCTAAACTTTGCCCAGTCAGGAGGAGTGTGAGTGACTTTCCTTTTTATCATGTCTTGAATTCTTGCTACTTCATTTTCAAGCTCAGGAACATTCCACTCTTTGTACATGTATTTCTCTCCTTTGTACTTCTTGTGAGCCATGATGCTTTCAATGTAGTCTTTCTTCAAAGTTTCAGCTGCTCTTTCTGAAATTTGTTGACTGACATTTTTTGCAAATTGTTCAAGGGATCTGACCTGTGTGAGCAGATATTGATAGTTTCTTGAAATTTCTTTATCAGATTTCCCTTGTGTGTTTCCTTTTGAGATATCCTCTGCTTGCTTGGCCTTGATTTCCAAATATTCATCAACATTTTTAGGCCAGGGATATCCTTTTATTGATGGCAAACTCCTTTTGGTAGGGTCATCCTCATAGTAAAAAGATTTTATTTCTTCTCTAACAGCTGCTAGTTCAAGAGGAAATTGAACACCTGCAGGAGGTAAGGGCTTGTACATTGGAACTGAAGAAAGAGGAACAAGTTTTGGTATTGTGACAAGAGCTGAAGATTTTGAAGATGTTTGTGGTGGTGAAATGTCATCATCTTTGAGAATTAGCCTTCTCCTCTTTATTTGAGGAGGGGCTGATGATGTTTTGGATGGAACAGTGGTGGTGGATGTAGTGACAGTGGTTTGTGATTGACTAACAGTTGTTGAAACAACTGGTGTTCCAACCACTGTTGTCATTACAGCAGATGTTTTAACAACTACTGTCTTCTGCCTTTTGGCAGGAGGTGATTTTGTTTTTGGTGGTAATGGTGGTAAGGCAGTGGATTTGGTGTGTGTTGAAGTGGTGTGTGTTGAAGTGGGAGCAGATGTTGAAACCACTGAAGTACCAACAGTTGATGATACAACAGGAGTTACAACAGCTGTTTTAGGTGGTGGTTTTGGAGCAGACTTTGAACGTCTGGTTGGAATGGATTTGGGTAGCCTTACTCTTCTTATAGGCTTCTTCTTTTCATCAACAAGATTTTCATCATCTTTTGATCCTGAAGTACCCTGATCCGGATAATCTATCCTGGCTTTCCTTTTGGCCTCTCTATCCCTTTTTACACTTGCAACTGCTTCTGCCAGTGCATTTGTGGTCACATCAATTTTCTTGCTTCCATCTGGCAAAGGGATCTGTTTGGTCATGTTTGCATTTTCTGGTTCAATGTAGAGACTATCCTCTATTCCCTTCTTTTTCCACTCCTGAATTTTCTCCCCCTTTTTGGCATTATCTGGGGGAAGTTGATAAATGAAGCGAACTTTTGGAGGAGCAGTGCCAATGGTGTGCAGGATCTGAGTTTTGAGAGCCTTTAGATCAGCCTGAGTGTTCTTGAACCTTGACTCCATTGCATTTCACAGTTGTTGGACATGTTTTTCATGTTGCTGATCTGCTAATTGTGCTTGTTTATGGAGAAAAGGTTGAAACAAATTCCAGAGCTCATTTGTAGCAGGTGCCTGTTGTGGAGCAGGTGCTTGAGATGGAACAACAGTTGATTGTACCTTTTGTACTTGTAACAACTGTTGTAGCATATCTTTGAGTTCTGCAACAGAGTTATCAAGCTTTTCAATACGATCCGTCAATTTCTGGTACTATAAACCATCACCCAATTTAATGGGATCATCTGATTTCCCACTAGCAGTGGTTTTATCAGTGGTAGAGGTAGGGAGTGTACTCCAAACATTAACTACTGATGCCCCTTTTTCTTGGTACTGGGGTCTTCTTCCTTCAACACTTGACAACCTTTTGATGTTGCCAGTAGGATAAATAAATCCACTGGTGGTTGGCAGAGGTGCTATAAAAGGAATTGCCTCCAAGGAAGTCTTATTGATGTAACCACTGTCCAACTATAAACCAGTGGGTTCAACAGTTGTAGTGGCTGCTTCACTTGGATCACCACCAAGAGTTACTTGTAACTCAAGGGGTCTAACCTCCTCTGGTTGTGTTGGTGGGTTAGCAAAGATTGATACATCAGACCCAGTCAGTTGTTGAGGTATATTCTCATTGATAGGTGATTGAGAAGGACTGGATAGTGCCTGGTTCAAATCAATTGCATCCAACAACAGTTTAGTTGGTGGGGGAATTGTGGATGTGATGTTTGGTGAAGAAAGAGGATTTGCTCCGGGAATTGAGCTGTGGATGATGGAAACAATTGTTTCCAGAGCATCATGATGTGGTGTCCCAATGTGTACAACCTGATCTTTTTGTGAAGAATCAGGAGGAGTTTTGGTTATGGGTTGAGATATTTGTACCAACTGCTGTGAGGAAGTAGCAGCAGTGGTTTCTTGTGACATTTGTGTTGTCACAGGCAATAGCTCTGGTATCTCATCCTCAAAAGTTGCCTTTTTGATGGGTTTTGGGGGGTTTTGAGTTTTTCTTTTTGGCTTTTTGGTGAATGTAGGTGTGGGTTTCAAAGCAGTTGTGCTGCCACTTTGATCACCTTGAGCAGTGGGCTCAGCAGCAGATACTTGAGGAGCAGTTGTAACTGCTAAATTCTGCTCAGGCACCTCTGCTTGTGTTTTGCAAGGTGTTAACATTCTTGAAAAAGTTTCAGTTGTTAAACTGTTTATTTGAGTAGAATCACCTTGGTTTATTGCAGCTAAATCATTCTTACTGAATTTCTTTTCAAAATAGTAGCTTAAAAACCTTGGAAACAGTAAGAATGATTTTGTTTCAACATTATTAACCAAATCTTTAAAAATTTCCCGAGAATAGTTAAAATTTTCTTCTTGAAGAATTGCATATCCTAGATTTTGAATCTTTAAAGGGATTTCATTGAAAGAAGTGGTTTTATTTGAAACACATAGTAGGAGGGTATGAAATAAAAATCTGGTTGCAGAAGGAAAATAACCTTTTTGTAAGGTAAGTTTCTTCATCATTGTGGCTTCATACCCTCTTTCAATGAAGTCAGTTTGTAACTTGTTTTTAGTGAAAGAAATTTTACCTTCCTGATCATCGAGTTGAAAGACCTCTGAAATGGATTGTGGCGTGATTTGGACAGCTTTACCCTTTATAGAAGAGTGTATGGTGGTTGCAATGTCTCCTTGTTTTTCAAGGGTTGCATTCTTCCAAAACTCCCTTTGGGTCTCCAAATAGATTGGTGCATCGACGGTGAACAAAGTTTTGTACTTTGATTTAGCCATGGTGTCAATGATGGAATCGAAAACATTGGTGGTTCCTGGTTTTGTGAGAAGACCCAGGAGATTGTGAGATGGTTTATATGGGATTTCAGTGGAGATTTCCTTTTGAGAGGTTGTTTTCGATGATGATTTGGAAGTGGGTTTTGTGGATGGCTTCGATTTTGTCATTTTTTAAGAGAATGATCGAAGAAATTTTGTGAAAGATGAGATGAAAAACTGCTTTGAGAAGAGAATTTTTGAGAATTCAATTCGACAGTAAAACCCTGTTTTGGTGGTGAGTGGGGGATTTTTATAAGGAAGAAAGTGAATGCTGACGTGGCAGCCATTACAAAAGGTCTGACCACTATGTACTGCCCACGTGACAACCCCTGGTGAAAGTGAAGGACAGTACTTTTATGAAAGTGACTGATGAAAGCAGTGGTAGTAGAGCAGTGGATGATTTTACTATCAGTGGATAGCATATCAGTGGATAAGACACTGCTTTTGAACAACAGAGTTTATCAAAGGAATGAGAGAACAGGGGTTGACTTTCAGCAGTGGACAGGCTTTTGAAGTAAAGCAGACTTTTGAGCAATCAGTGGTTAATGGCAGACTTTTAAGGATTGTTAATGAAAATTTCATTTTTAGCTATTTTTAAAGATGGATTTTTGATTTTCTGAAAACATTTTATTGCTTTTATGTATAGAAAAACAAGATTTTGCTTGTTATTCCATGTTTAGCATCCCAATTCTAGAGACCAAGCTTTCAAAAGTGGCTGTATCAAGGCTTTTGTGAGCACATCTGCCAGCTGGTCTTTAGTTGGGACATGATGCAGAGAAATCAAACCTTTTTCATAGCAATCCCTCACAAAGTGATGTCTGATGTCGATGTGTTTGGTGGTTGAATGGGAAACTGGATTTTTGATGATATTTTCTGCTGCCTGGCTGTCCAACATGAGTGGTGTCTTTAAGGCAGTGATACCAAAATCCAGCAACTGGTTTTGAAGCCACATGAGTTGGGCTGTACAGCTTGCAGCAGCAATGTATTCAGCTTCAGCAGTGGATGTTGAAACAGCTGCTTGCTTTTTGCTTTGCCAGGAAACTAAGCAATCACCTAGAAATTGGCACCCTCCTGAAGTGGACTTCCTTGTGGTGTGACATCCAGCAAAGTCACTGTCTGAAAAACCTGAAAGCTTGATGTTCCCATTAGCTGGATACCAGATACCAAGTGTGGGAGCACCTTTTATGTATCTGAAGATCCTTTTTACAGCAATGAGATTTGATTTCCTGGGAGCTGATTGACTTCTTGCACAGACACATGTTGCAAACATGATGTCTGGTCTAGATGCAGTTAGGTACAATAAAGACCCAATCATGCTTCTATAAAGTGTTTGGTCAATCAGCTCATCTTTTTCATCAGACATGACCAGCTTATTTGTTGCCATGGGTGTGCTGCATGGTTTACAATCATTCATATCAAATTTGGTCAAAAGTTCTTTAGCATATTTGCTTTGATGAATGAAAGTTCCATTTTGCAATTGCTGAACTTGGAGACCAAGAAAGCATTGCACTCATTTCAAACTCAGCTGTCGTGAGTTCTCTAAACTCTTCACACATTGAGTTACATGTGCTTCCAAAAATAATGTCATCCACATAAATCTGGACAATCATTAAATCCTTCCCTCTCCATTTTAGAAACAGTGTTTTATCAATGGTACCTCTTTTGAAACCATTTGAGAGTAGGAAGTTGGAAAGAGTTTCATACCAGGCCCTTGGTGCTTGTTTCAGGCCATATAGAGCTTTGTTCAGCCTGTAGACATGATCTGGATAAAATGGATCCTCAAAACATGGAGGTTGACACACATACACCTCTTCTTGAATTGTACCATAGAGGAAAGCACTTTTGATATCCATTTGAAACACCTTCATATTGTGGTTGACAGCAAAGGCCAGGAACAGTCTAATGGCTTCCAATCTTGCAACAGGGGCAAATGTTTCATCATAATCAATTCCCTCTTCCTGTCTGTAACCTTGAACCACAAGCCTTGCTTTATTCTTGACAACAATACCCCTTTCATCAGTTTTGTTCTTAAAGACCCACTTTGTGCCAATGGGACTAACCTCTTCTGCAGTGGTACAAGCTCCCATACTTGTTGTCTTTTAAACTGTTGGAGCTCCTCTTGCATGGCTTCTACCCAGCTGTTGTCTTTCAGTGCCTCTTGGTACTTGACTGGCTAATGGAGTGATAGAATACCAGCAAAAAGACAAATGTTTTGGGTTTGGCTTCTTGTGAGCACCCCTTCATTTATGTTGCCAATGATTTGATCAGGTGGATGAGATCTCAAGAAGATTAAATCTCCTTGGTATGGTATGATGGCATTTGTTGGTGAAGGCTGCAAATGTGTATCATCTGAGCTAACCACTGCTGGGGACTTTGATGATCCAGCAGTGGCTTCAAAAGGTGATGGAATAGGAGGTAATGAAGTGGACATCTGCTGACTTTTATCCACTGTTTGGGGACTTTTGTCAGCAGTGTTTGAAGATGTGGAAGCAGTGGTTGATGGGCTACTTTGGTCAACAACTGTTGAGGTAGCAGTGGTTGAGCTTTGACAACTGTTTTGAACAGCTGATGCTTTACCCTTTGTGGCATACCTTTGAGGGATGATGATTTCATACCCATAGTCTGGTGTTGTATCCTCTGATGGACCTGCACTGTTAGTCTTGACAGCAGTATTTTCAAAAGTGAATTTTTCAAGATCAAACAGATCTGCAGGATTTGCTGGGATTTTCATTGATGAAAGTTCATTGAACTTAACATTCAAAGTCTCCTCCACTGCCTTGGTCCATGTATTGAACACTTTGTAGGCCTTGGCAGCGGTTGAGTATCCCAGATGATAACCACAATCAATTTTGGCTGCAAATTTTGAAATAGAATCTTTTAAGTTCAAAATAAAACATCGGCAGCCAAACACTTTGAAATATGAGATCAGTGGTTTGATTTTATACAGAATTTCATAAGCAGTCTTTTTGTGCCTGGGGTTTATTAAAACTCTGTTCTGAACATAGCAAGCAGTGTTTACTACCTCTGCCCAGAAAGTTAATGGTAAACCGGAATCTGCAAGCATGGTTCTGGCAGCCTCAATCAAAGTTCTGTTCTTCGTTTCCACTACCCCATTCTGCTCTGGTGTTCTAGGGATGTTGTACTGCCTTACAATCCCTTTCTTCACACAGAAGGCATCCAACTCCTTATTTTTGAATTCTGTGCCATTGTCACTCCTGAAGCTTTTCACTGGAAGGTCAAATTGCTTTTCAACCTGTGTCACAAAGTCTTGCAAAATGCCTGCAGTCTCATCTTTTGAGTGTAAAAAGAAAGTCCATGTAAACCTAGAAAAGTCATCAACAATAACCAAACAATATCTTTTCTTTTTGAGGCTCATGACTTGAACTGGGCCAAACAAATCCATGTGTAGCATTTGCAAACACTGGGTTGTTTTGGACTCTTCAATGGACTTGTAAGAACTTTTATGCTGTTTTCCTTTTAAATAGGAAATGCAATTTTCAGGGCATGAAAACAATTTTTGTGGTAGGCCTCTCACCGACCCATTTTTTGAAATTTCAGTGATTGTCTTAAGATTTGTGTGCCCCAGCCTTCTGTGCCAAAGTTCTGTCTCTTTGTTAGAGGCAGCTGAGAACAGACATGCATCAGCTCTGGGACACTCTTTTGACATGTCAACAACATAAACATTGCCACTTCTTTGAGCAACAAGTTTAGTTTGACCAGTTTTGATTATTGCTTCAATATTTTTGACCATTTCTGGTCCAACAATCCTACAACAATCTTTTGTGAAGAATGACCCAAACCCTTTGTCACTCATTTGTGATACACTCAGAAGGTTGAATTTTAGATTGTCTATCAGATTGACATTTTCAAATTTTACATTTCCAGACTGCACTGTACCAGGCCCTAGAACTTTCCCTTTACTATTATTCCCAAAGGATATATCACCCCCTCCATTGATTTTAAAGTCTTTGAGGAGGGCTTTACATCCTGTCATGTGCCTGGAGCCTCCACTATCTACATACCAAAGACTATCAAAGCATGCAGAAGCTCCCTGCACATGAAGTAAAAGGATTAGTTCATTAAGGTCTCCAAAGCCAACAAGGCTTTGGATGGGGTCTCAACAGTGTCTGGGATGGATGCAGAATGATGGACAGTGGTTAGGTCAGGGGTTTGGACTGTTTTAGGACAGTGTTTCTCTAACCACTGTTGTGGGTCTTGACCAATCATCTGCTGGTAACCAAAAGGATGCCTATTCACTTTAGGTTTAGAGGACCTTTTGTAGGCCTCATAAACGTGTGGAATCCTTTGGTAAGACTGTTTTTCCTTGCCTTTTCTGAACTGATTGGCAGGGGGTGCATCAGTAACCTGAACATCTCTTTTGACAGATGTTTGGTTCAGTTGTTTTGTGACAGCTGTTTGAACTGGCACAAACAGTGGTTGTTTCTTGGTGAATTTTACAGATGTTGATGATGATGATGGACTCAAGGATGTTTTAGCAATGTACTCATTCCTTTTCACATCAATTTTTTTGAGATACACACATGCTTGAGTTTTGTGGTTTGTTTTGCCACAAACAATGCAACTTTCAGCTGAGACAATGACACTTGTTCTGTTTAAATCATAAGCTTTTAAGTGGAAACAATCTTTTGTTAGATGATTCCTTTTCTCACAGAATTCACAAAACAAGTTATCAATTTTTTCTTTCTTCTTTCTCTTGTCAGACTCCTTTGCAGCAGAGGTTTTAACCACTGCTGGGATGTCCTTGAGAGGTATGACTTTAGCTTTTGGAGCTTTAACACCATCAGTTGATGTAAAGTCCATTGGCTTGAAATTTTCAAGAATATCACACTCATCAGACCATTTTGGTTTAAACTGATAATCTTCAAGCTCCTCAAAAGTAGAGGATCCCATTGGTATGTCAAGTGTGATTTTGTTACCAAGTTTGTCAGTGATTTTCTCTTCTTGGCCATTCTTGTTTGTGGGGATGAACTCAGTGGTTACATCAGTGGTTTGAACAGATTTTCCAAAAGCAATGTTTTCATCATCATGTTTTCTATAACCAACCCCAAATTTCACATTGCTTTTTATCTGTTTTTCAAGCATAACCTCATACCCTTTGCATGATTCCACCCATCTCTCACATGTGATCTGGGTGGACTCTAACTCCTTTTTGCAAACTTGGTATTTTTCTACCATAGTTTGGAGTTGAGTTTTGGTTATGCTTTGTTCTTCTTTCAGACTGCTGATCTCTTTTTCTTTTTCAGTCAATTTGTTTTTAAGTTCTTTTAAAGATCTTTCAAATTTGACTTCATCAGTTAAGATTTTATCCTGAAGGTTTTCATTCACCTCTTTGATGTTAGCAAAAGCAATAATGCAATTGTCAGAACACAGTTTTTCTAGAACTTGAGGAGATACCTTGGCTGCAGCCATCATTGCACAATCACATTGATGATTCTCTTCATCATCAGCTATCACCTTCTTTTCACCAGCCTTTTCTTCCTTCTTTTCTTCTTTGTGCTCTTCGGACCATGGGTCTGTCAGTGGTTTAATCAGGGTACCTGAACTTTCTCCCAACAGTAGTTCACCAGCCACAGCAGTAACCACTGCTTCAGTCACCTCATCCACTGTTTCAATACTTAGCTGTTCCTCTTCAGTTTCAACCCCCTCCTGTATTGACTCTAATGCCATCAAACAAAACTCATTATGAGAAGAATCATTAGAAGCATAGAGTGCAAAATTTTCATCACTAAGGTCTTCAGGCATACTGCTCCAGTCAACAAACCCTTGAGTGAAAAAACTTTGTTGATCTGGTTGTACTGCTGCTGGAGCAGTGGTTTGAGGTGCAGGCTGCACTTGTGCCTGGGGAACAGGGGTTTGAACATATTGGATCTGTGGAACAGTAGTTTGGACATAGTGCACTGGCACAGGGGCAGCAGCATAGTGAGCAGTGTTCACTTGAGCTGCTGGGGCATACTGGGCATAGTGCACAGTGCTTTGGTTTTGAGGTCTAGGATTTGAGCTAGGATGAGTAATTATGGGACCAGTAGTTTGACTCCTACATTCCCTAGCGAAATGTCCCAACCTATTACACTTGTAGCATTTGATTTTCGATTTATCCAACCCAACCCTTAGATTCCCATGCAAACCTGGGAATTTTCGCCCTGTTCTTTTGTAAAATTAGCTAGTTCTAACACATAGCAAAGCCAGTTGGTGCAGGATGTCCATTTCCTCTAAGTCAGTGGGATCAAAATGTTGCAAATCATTGAGTTCAAAGCATAAATTGGCTGACATCTGGTTTTCGTTTGCAGTGAATGCATAACTAGCAGAGTGAGGATCAGGGTTGTTAAAATTTGCCCCAGCAGTTATGTCAATGAAATGATCATAACCCTGATCCTTACCACTGCTCCCAGATTCTTCTTGACCCAGAAGAGCAGTGTTACCGAATGTATAATCATCAACGGCTTTTCCTGGCTCTTGTAACTTCCTTTTCTGGTTCAACTCCCTTTCGTAGGTCAGGAGTCGACCATGGAGTTGGGTCAAGGTCAGATCCTTGAACTCAGCTATGGTGAATTTCGGGTGACAAAAGCTATGGTGTCCCATTTTTCTGGCAATGACCTGAGGAACCTGCTATTTTGACTTGAGTTTGTAAAAGTGGTATTAACAAGCCTCAGTTCACTGATGAGACAACTGAAATGCTCAAATTGTTGCGTCAGTGATTCACCTCTAACATGACAAAATGTTTCATACTGTTGGTTCAGGATTTCCCTATTGTTTTCTATGACTTCTTCGGTTCCCCCAAATTGTTCCTTAAGTGCGTCCCATAACTCTTTGTCACTGTTACAGTGTAACAGTCCAGCATATATCTCATTGGGCAGCGCTGATGCTATGATGCTAAAAGCTTTAGCATCTAGTTCGAACTTTTGATAGTCGGTTTCGGTATAATTTTCAACTGGTTTTGGAACGAACTTTTTAGCATCTTCAGCGCTTGGCACTGTGGGAACATGAGGACCAAAGACGACAGACCTCCAACATCCTGTGCTTTGTTGAGCGAGGATGTGACCCATCCTCCTCTGCCAGATGTTGTACTCATTTCTTTTTAGCATAGGTGGTTTAAAAAGCGAGCCGATGTTGTTTTTATCATCCCGAGATTGTGACGTCATTCTTGTTGTTTTACAGACACTAAGAAATCAACTTTAATGGTGATTAATCCTTGCTTTGTTATTCAACAAACGAACAAACGACCAGTATCAACTGTTATGAGCTGAACTATTTACGTTAAAATGATTGTTAAATCAAATTTGACTGTCCAAGCTCTGATACCAATTGTTGGATCTGAGTTTGTTTCTGATTGTATTTTGTGTTTGTAATTAAAATGAGAATGGATGAGTGTGCAGCGGAATTATGATGAAAACAAACTTTGCATACAATCAAACGAGAGTAATACTTTGATAAAACATCTTTTCACAATGAATCGGAAGATTGAATTTATTTCAATAACGATTACAATGATTGATGAATGAATGCAAACTCCCCCTCAGCCAGAGCTCAGTTGTTTGTTCGTGCAAAGAAGACGATGATGCAAAAGAGCTAATAGAACAGTACAAAGTACTGATCTATTTATAGGCACTTGCAAACCACTGAGCATCTTAGCTGACGTCACCATGAAAGTGACATCTAACATCCTAACAAACTCTAACCTCTGATCTATACAAACACTGCTATGTTAACTACTCCTATTACATTACTTTACAAGACAGACTATAGATCAGCTGCTGCAACTTTCCACTGCTGTGAACCCAGCAGTACTTGTCCGGATCAGCAGTGCTTAACTCAAGGCAGTAGATAGAATCAGCAGGGCTTTAGTCTTCCATCAGGTCTTTACTTGAGCAGCAGTTGTAGGTCAGCACTTTGTAAGATCAGCAGATAGGAGGTCAGCAGATATGAAACCACTTTCAAGGGGAGAGATTTGTATGTAAACATCTGCTTATTCTGGATCCACTGTTCTGATCCAGTTTTGGCTTTAATTATCTGTTCCTCTGATAGGGTTCAATCCCAACACTCTTCACTAAAGAGGTCGATGGTCATCTTCTGATAGTTCAAATATACGTGGACGACATCATATTTGGGTCTACAAATGAAAGTTTGTGCAAAGATTTTGAACAAGTTATGAAGCAAAAGTTTGAAATGTCATCTATGGGTGAGATGAAATTCTTTTTGGGACTGCAGGTTGATCAACTACCCAAAGGAATTTTCATACATCAAATGAAGTACGTTCATGATATCTTGGAGAAATTCAGGATGTCAGGTTCTACTCCAGCTTCCACCCCATTAGCAACGAATCATGGGATAAACCCTGATCTCACCGGAGATAAGGTAGATGAAACAATGTATCGTTCCATGATCGGATCGCTAATGTATTTGACAGCTTCGAGACCCGATATCATGTACCCAACCTGCCTCGTAGCAAGATTTCAATATAACCCGAGAGCTTCGCATATGGTGATTGTGAAAAGGATATTACGCTACCTGAAAGGAACTCCATCATTGGGGTTGTGGTATCCAAGAGAAGGCGATTTCACGCTCGAAGGATATTCCGATTCCGATTTCGGATGCTGCAAAGTTAACGCTAAATCAACAACAGCGGGGTGCCAGTTTTTCGGACCACGATTGGTCACCTGGAAATGCAAGAAGCAGACCTCTGTAGCTCTATCTACATGTGAAGCGGAGTATGTATCTGCTAGCAGCTGCTGCTCTCCGATCTTGTGGATCCAGCAACAGATGCGCGACTACGGTTTGCAATTTCTTAACACCCTTATCTTTGTTGATAATGAGGCAGCGATTAACATTACTAAAAATCCAGTTCATCACGCTAAAACCAAACACATTGAAATTCGTCATCACTTCATCCGAGATTGTTTCGAGAAGAAGTTGATACGAATTGAGAAAATCCACACTGACGAGCAAAAAGCTGATTTACATACCAAAGCATTTGATAAAACACGTTTTCAATATTTGCTAAAATTGAACGGTATGAAGCTTTTATCGGTGTTGGAGGAGATTCTTGGCGTTGATGAATGAGACATTGTAGATGATGTTGAGAAGCAATCTGCAATGGTTTGTTGATTTTTTACTTGTTTTGGTATTTAGGGGGAGAGTATAGGGTAATATTTTCAGAAAATACAAAAACAGTAAAAATGTCAAAAAAATAAAAAAACATGAGATATTTTCAAAATCCAAAAACAATAGAAAACCAGAAAAGAGCTTGTGTAAAAAGGGAAAATGATAGTACATCGGCTTGACAGTTACGGTATGCTAAAGAAATGGAAAGTTTAAATGCGTTAAACAGTCTCCCTGATGATGTGCCGATAGGTTTTTACACATTTAGTAGGTTTGTTCGGGATATAAACCTAAATCTTTACTTACTTATTTCGTGGGGAACACTACTTGGATATATAGGTAACCCCAGAAATCTTGTTTGAAAGATCCCTCTTTCTGAGATACTAGGTCTTTATACTCAATGATATCTGGGGTATTATCCCGGGACTTCTGATTTTGCGGAAGCAATGTCCTAGTCCCCGGAGAATACTTTACCGCATGCTTGAAAAAAATAGCGCCACCCTCAGCATAAATTGATGAGACAATAAAATTGCTAATCAATGTTGTTGTAAAAAAGATCCTCTAAAGGGGACACACCTAAGTCGAACTGTCATCTCTCTGCTGAATGGAAGTTCTGACCTGAGCTCTCACGGTTTCGTACTGTTTCATAATTTATTCCCTTACAGATATCATCTGTGGTATACTCACCTGTAAGACTGAATATCGGGATCTGGATACGGGAGTATATTCAAGAGGTGGGATACATGAATGAGTTTAAGTCTCTAAAACACTAAATCCGTATCCTTGACAGATTGAAATGTGTGTGAGAATTTAAGTGGATCAGTATATCGACAATCTAAGTGAATTGTTTAATTCTGAATATGTAATCAAAGCTTAACGGTACTTGTGACTTGTCGCATAGCTGATATGATTCCCTAACACGCTCAACAAAAATATGTTTGTAAATAGTTTACTTTTATTGCATTTTATTTCTGTAATTCATTTTCTAGTTTAGAACTTTATTAAAAATCCAAAAAGATTTTATATTTCTGCTTTATTTTCCGACAAACCAAAGTGGAAAGCTGATCTTCAGATTCGAATTGAAGCAGATGCAGGAAGTTTCTGGGCTGGATGATGAGCTGTGAGCTTAATATGATAAGTTTGTGAAAATGGAAAGTCAAAACAAGTTCATTAACTTGAAACTTGTAATTTTCAGAAAATGATTGACCAAATGTCAGTGTGGATTGTCTCAGATCAACCAAGGTCATTAAGTTGGACTTGGTAGAAAAATTGAGTAATCAGGGTCATTAACTTGGACCTGAATACTTAAGTGGATTTCTAATTTTGACAGATTCATCAAATGAGTTTGAATGGTAAGTTTAAATTGAAACTGTTATTGTCATATATCTTATATTTAGGTAGAGATTGTACAGGTAATAGGAATCCCCATGGCAAAGAAAATGTCAAAGTGTGAATCAAAATTCAAGTCCCAGCTTATCGTAAGGGGGAGTCTGCGAAAGGGGGAGTCAGAATTCTGGATCAACATTCAAAGGGGAGATTGAAGGTTAAAGATTGAGGAAGTTTTTACAATGTTAAGACAATTTGGATAGAGAGACAAAGACTAAAGACTCGACGCCGAAGACTTCGTCAACATCCAAGGGGGAGTCTGTTGGTGCACCTAGTGTCTGTTAACTTCGTCTTAATCGAGTCTTATGTCTAGATAGGATAAACGAGCACGCAACAGGGTAGAAATTTAGGGTTTTATATGTAAAAGTGGGTGATTCCGCTTGAAAGTGTTATTGTGCAGTTCAAGCGAAATCAACACATGGGATTTCGCTTGAAATGACATGTTGCATGTTCAAGCGGAATCTCATCACTATATATATGTGTGTGCTGTTGTCATTTGGAGCGAAATCTGGTCATTGTCTCTGAGTCGAGGTGCTGTCCGTTTGTCATTTGAACTTGTAAAAAGCTCAGGATTGATCAATAAAAGGATAATTAGGAAGGAACAAGCTGTGTTGACATCTTTTACATTGATTTCGCCTTTGTACTTGATGATGAACTACTCATACTAACTGTTTAGGGTCACCGAACGATCCAACACGCTAGTCTATAATGGGGAGGTAGACCCAATAGTATGCCAGCGATGGCTAAGCGATATCGAGGGGGTATTTGAGAGGACCCATTGCGATGAAGATGACTATGTAGCCTATGGTACGGGTCAACTAAGGGGTCAAGCGAAATACTGGTGGGATAATAAAAAGAAAGAAATTGGAAGTGAAGCGGCTAAGGCCATGACATGGGATGAATTTAAGACGCCGTTTCTTAAACATCACAGTCCCAAGGCGGTTATTAATCGAATCAAAGAAGAGTTCATGCAACTTAGGCACAAGTGTTGGTGCATGCGTCTGTCGACTTCGTCTTGCATCAAGTCTTGTATATGTATAGATAAATCAGGGCACGGAAAACGAGAAAAATAGGTTAACAGGCATGTTCAAACGAAATTACAAGATGTAATTTCGTTTGAAAAGGTTCAGTGATTTCAAACGGAATTAGTCTGTTAATTCCGCTTGAAACTGTAATCTCGTTTAAACTGCTAATCTCGTTTGAACAGTGATTCCGCTTGAGTCATGTTCAAGCGGAATTAGCTGGCCTATAAATAGCTAGTGCCTGATTTCGTTTGAGATGAGTATATGTTTGTTTCCGGAGCTGAAGTGCTGCCGAAGTGTTTTTTTTCGCTGTAAAACTTTGTCAAGTTAATCAGTACAACAGTTAAAGTGAATATATTGCTGAATCACACACAATATGTCTGTTTCCGCCTTTCATATTGTGTAGAACACCTCTGATCGACTCGTTTCGGGTCCGTACATGATTCTACATGTGGTATTAGAGCTCAGGAGGAGGAGTTCTTACTGATTCAGCTTAAAATTTATGTTTTCTACACCTTCTTTTCAAAATTTACAAGGTTTAATGAACAAAATGACTTGAAACTTACATATTATGTGCGAAACTGTATTTTAACAAACCCTTGAAAGTTTCAGATCTTAAAACGGCTTAAAACTTGATCAATTTGACAAAGTTCAGATCGAAATGATGACATCAGCATAATCCCGTTTGAAAATGCACCTAATTTCGCTTGAAATTAGTAATTCCGTTTGAAAGTTGGGGTTAATTCCGCTTGAAAACATAATCTCGTTTGGTGATTCCGCTTCAAATAGGGTAATTCCGCTTCAGATTGTAATTCCGCTTGAGTATTCCGTTTCAAGTTGTTGATTCCGTTTGAAAGGAGTGTTAGTTCAAACGAAATTAGATATTCTGTTTGAAGTTGGTATTCCGTTTGAGTGGATATTCCGCTTGAACTGGTTATTTCGTTTGAAACTATTGAGTAGGTATTTCGCTTGAAGTTGTTGTGCAAGTGATTCCGTTTGAACTTGGTATTCCGCTTGAAGAAGGTATTCCGTTTGAGTTGTGATTTCGCTTAAAAAGTGCCTGTCTTGATAACCATGTTATCGAATCATGGAAGAAGAGTTCTACAACGCATTTGCTACATCTTCAACTAGTCCAGCTACCATTGCTCATAACATGAACTTGGAAAATGAGACAGGAACTATGCAAAAAACCCCCGAAGCTAATGAGCATTGAGGAGTATTACGGTTGGAAAAATCGGTTTGAAAACTGGGTTCAAGCTAATCATTTAAGATCTTGGGAGTGTATTTTGAAAAAGTATGTACTACCACGTACTGAATTGCGAGTTGAAAAAACAATCTCTGAATTCAATGACAAAGAACGAGACATGTACAAAGCGGAAAAGATGATGATTAGTCTACTTCAGCAAGCTATTAAAGAAGACATCTTTGTATTGCTTCAACATGACAAAACTTCAAAATCAATTTGGGATGCTCTTAAAATCAAATTTGAGGGAAGTGAGAAGATGATTAAGAGTAAAAAGGCACTGCTTAAGAGAGAATTTGATCTTTTCACAAGTTTGCCAGGGGAAGATACAAAGAAATTGATTGAAAGATATTGCCACTTAGTGCGTTCTATGTCGTTGTTAAGCATAACCAAAGAACAAGAGGAATGGGTCGACAAATTAACTGATGCTATACCTCAGAAAGAGTGGGGTACATTTTTGATGATATTAAAAAATACTGGAGAATATGATGGTTTGACTATTTCTCAGTTCATCGAGAAGATTGAGGGTCAAGATCTTGAACAACAAAAGATTGCGAGGATGAGTAATCCGAGTGGTCAACAAGATGTGAAAATTTATTACAAAGGCAATGTTCAAGAGGCTGAAATGAGTCCGAAGATTCAAACTGCTTTTAGTGTTGGAGACTTATCTGGAACTGTTGAACAAAGTCCTAATAGCAGCAGTGGTTTTTCTTCATATCCGAGGGTTAATCCAAAGAGTTCAACTTCAAGTTTTCATTCTCAAATTTCAAAAAGTGGGAATGGTTGTGTGATACAGTGCAACATTGCATTGAATCTTCCAGATGGTCAAAATTTTTCTGAAGAAATTGCAAAAGATCACATGGCGTTACTTGCAACTGTGTTACAATCCTATGAAGGTTTGGTTGCAGGGAGGATCGGAAATCCTATGCTGACGAAAGAGGATTACGATCAGATAGACGCTGAAGAGATGGAGCTCATGGACATCAAATGGTGTTTAGCTAGTGTCTTGAGAAGAGCCGAAAAGTTCAAAATGATTACAGGAAGAAATGATTTCTTGGATGCACATGTTTCTACTTTGGGTTTTGATAAATCTAAAGTTACTTGTTTTCGATGCAGGGAGAAAGGTCATTTCAAAAGAGAATGCAAAAATCAGGAAGCGAGTGGAGCAAAGAATGCATTTGGAAAAGATGATTACTATCGGAAAGCCATATATCAACAAGTTGCTCATCAACCGCATCAACAAAAAGATTCACAAACTGCTCATGGGAAAATGATCGAAGATGCAAACAAGAAAGCTTATTATGGTATCATTGATCAAGACGATGAGAAAATGGCTCCAGGATTTAGCTGGGATAGGTTTGTGGATGAGAATAGGGAGTTTAAAGCTTTCATTGCTCAAATAGTTCAAAAGCCTGATTTGTTTACAGAATGGATGAAAGTGATTGGTGTTCATGAGAAGAATCAAGAAGAAGAATCTGTTTCATCCGATGAAAGTTTAGAAGAAGCAACTGTTTTTGATCAAACACCATCTGATTCTGGTTCTTCAGATAATAGTTCTGAAAAGACGATAGATTTTGATCAATCACCAACTGATGATAGTAGTGATGATGATGAAGAAGGCATATTAATATTGCAAAAACTTCTTTATCTCCTGAAAGTTTTCAATTTTATTTTGAAGATCGCTTGGAGAAGTTGAAGAAGAAACGAGCAGCAAAAGAGTTGAAAAAGGTGAAGGTTGAAGGTGTTGCTGAGACAATGAAGAATGAACAAAGTAAGGAAGTAAATATTGCTGTGAGGAATGGTGAAGATGAGAAGGTGATTGAGATTGAGAAAGTTGTTGAAGTGGAGAAAATAATCGAAGTTGAAAAGATTGTTGAGATTATCAAGCCATGTGAAAAATGCTTGGAATCTTGTAAGAAATGTGAAGAAAAATATGAGAAGTTGGTTGAGTTTGAAAAGATGAAAGAAAAGTTACTGTTTGATCTCAACTACGTGAAAGAATCTTACGGTGTGTTGAATAGAACGGTAACTGGTCTGCAAAAGTCTAATTCTAAAAGAGAAGATGCACTGACAATGTTGAATGTTGTGTTGATGTCGAAGCAGAAAGCCATTAATTTCTACATTGAAGAAAGTGCGAATTGGAAGCAAGAGTTGGAGACAGAAAAGATTGAGAATGAGAGAATCAGACGTTTATTACAGAGTTATTATAGTTCTGATTATCTCATTGATCGAATTTATCCAACTGTTGCAGGTTTTGAAGCATTTCAAAATGATGAGAAGCCAAAGAAGAAGGATACTGGTAAGAAACAGAGTGTTAGTTATAACAAGTGTCCGCCTCCGATTTGGGAAGGGTATTCTCCTAGAAAACCGAATGAGGAGCAGGTCAAAAAGGCTGTCAATATAAAGTTAAAAACAGAAACAACTGATGAGTTACCAGATAACATTGACGTCACGTTCACATCGTCTGACACTGATCATGAGTCTGAGTTAATAAAAAAGGTGGTCGATCAGGTGTTGGATACAGATGAGGAGTCGGAGTCAAAGTCTGAGTCTAAAAGTTCGAGTTCGTCGGTCAACAGTGCAAAGACGTCGGTTAAACGGGTTTACAATAAAGAATTTATGTTATCAAAATCTAATTTGAAGGATGAAACATTTGAATTTGCATACACTTTGAATGATTCTGACAAATTATATTCTGATAAAGAATTTCCAATAAGAAGTGTTCAAGTTGAAAAGATCAAAAAGATTTTTAAATTAATAGAAATCAATATTTCTGAAATAAAAGATGTAAATCTTACTGAAAAACCTAAAAAATACACTTCAAGAGTTCAACAATGTTTAAACAAGAAAAAAGGTTACGGTTCTGGTTCTGGTGTTCAAAAGAAACCAAACCATAACGGTAATTTCAAAAAGAAAGCTCTTGGATTTATTCCACCAGAAAATTATAAAAATGAAAAATATGTTCGAGATTTTAAATCAAAAATGATATTTGTTTCAGGGACAAGCTGTAAAGAGGAATCAAAAAGCTCATTCTGGAAACAATTAAACAGAGAATTTCTTGCCAAGAAGTAAGAGAATGTGAAGAATGGAGCTAATCAAAGAAAGGAGACAAGAACCTGTTACACATGCAATGAAGTTGGTCACATTGCATGGAACTGTTCTCTAGCAACAAAAACAAAACAGGAAGTCTCTAAAAAACTCAAAGAAAAAGTTGTTGAGAAAAATGAACCACCAACGGAAAAATTTAAATTTTTTGAAAATTCAACATATGAAGTTGGTGAGTGCTCAAAGAGATTTTTTTTATAAAAAGAGAGCTGAGCATGACAACCAAATGTGGGTTGTTAAAAGGTTTCATGAAGTTGTTAAAAAGTTTGATAAGAAATCTGGCGATGAATCTAACTCCACAAAGTTAGATGAGCCACAGGTTGAGGTTAAAAAAGAAAACTCAGTACCTCCAATGGATGATGTTCATTTTCCACCATTGAGGGCTGAAAATTTTAAATCAAAAGTTGGGAAGGTTGAGATCTTGAATCAATTCTATTCTGAGAAGAAAGAATTTGATGTTGAGAAAGTGTTTAATGGAAATGTTAAAAAGATTTTTGGGAAAATGGTCGAGGGAAAGGCCAAAGGGGTAAAGGACTTTTATGAAACAAAGAAAGCAACTTATTACCCAAGTGAAGTTGAGGAGGAGACATCCAAGTTTGGTCAGGCTTGGATGGCAGTTTTTCATAAGTAAAAATCCTGACTTGCCGGAACTCCCAAGTTGGTAATTGGGGAGTAGGAATCGGCATCTTTCTTGAGAAATTAACTTTTGTGATATTTCGACTTACAAGTGGTAGATCAGGGACATTAAGTTGTACTTGATTTTCTACAATTGATAGTGTTGATAAAATCTAAAATTGTTAAATTTTTCAAGTGATATTGAGAAAAACAATATGATGAACCCCTAACCTACAAGTGGAAAATCAACAAAACTTATTTTCCGGAAAAATCATTTTGGTTAAAACAAACTTAAGTGTTTTGAAATCATAATGCGAAAATAGTTTGTTGTAAGGGGGAGTTTTGATTGTTTATGCCAAGTGGATGGAGAAGTGAAGTGATTTGATATCAGTTGTCAATTTACTTGTACAGTTTGTTTTCAAACTTCCTTTAAATGATTTTACATTTTAGGGGGAGTAAGAATTTTCAGAAAATCCAAAAACCTTAGAAAATTTGAAAAAATAAAAAACATGATAAAATTCAAAATGAGTTTTGTTGTAAACAAGAGGAAATGATAGTACATCAGTAGACAGTTACAGTATGCTAAAGAGATGTAATAAAGAGATGTAATGTTTAAATAGCATTAAACGGTCTCACTGATGATATGCTGATAGATTTTTACACATTTAGTAAGCTTTTTCGGGATATAAACTTAAATTCAAACTTGCTTATTTCATGGGGAACACTACTTGGATATATAGGTAACCCCTGAAATTTCGTTTGAAAGGTCCCTCTTTCTGAGATACTAGGTCTTTATGCTCAGTGATATCTGGGGTATTATCCCGAGACTTCTGATTTTGTGGAAGCAATGGCCTAGTCCCCGGAGAATACTTTACGCTTGCTTGAAATAAAAGCCTGCCCTCAGTACAAAAAATGATGAAACAATGAAAAATGCTAATCATGTGCTGTTGTAAAAAAGATCCTCTAAAGGGGACCCACCAAAAGTCGAAGCCGTCATCTCTCTGCTGAACGGAAGTTCTGACCTGAGCTCTCACGACCCTCGCAATTAACCCCTTACAGATATCATCTGTGGTATACTCACCTGTAAGACGGAATATTCTGGATACGAGAGTATATTCAAGAGGTGGGACACATGAATGCGTTTAAGTTCTTAATTCACCTAATTCATATCCTGAATCAGTTGAAATTTGTGTGAAAATTTAAGTGGATCAGTATATCGGCAATCTAAGTGAATTGTTTAAGTCTTAATGTGTAACTAAGCTCAACGGTACTTGTGACTTGTCAAAAACTGATATGATCCTCTTACACAAACTCACAAAAATATTGTATGTAAAAAAAATCCAAAAAGATTTTTGACAACTGATGTTGAAGGGCTAATTTTCGAAGTTCCAAGTGCTGAACATGATGATCAATTTGATGGTGAGTCGTTTAAACTAAAAAGTTTGAATATTTACTTACAAGTGGTTCATCAGTTATTAACATTGTTAAATCATTCTGGATAAATTTGAGGGAGAGTCTGGATATATAAATTTGTAAAATGTTAAATTTGTGAAATTTATTGTGAGGTAGAGGATGTGCAGGATAGCCTGGATTCTGAGTCTGAATATAAAGCCAGGTCACGATCCTGATCCTGTGAAAGACAGATTGCGATTAACATCCGAGGAAAGTTTTTTGTTCGAGGGGAGTATGTTGGTGTTGATAAAAGGAAGATAGAGTCAGATTGAGATTCTGGGAGAAAGAAATAAAGTTTGAGGATGCTTACACTGTCAGATACTTCAGAGAGCGATCAGACTGATAAAGACTGAAGACGTTGAAGACTCGACACTTAAGACTCGTCAACATTCGAGGGGGAGTCTGTTGGTGCATGCGTCTGTCGACTTCATCTTGTATCGAGTCTTGTATATGTATAGATAAATCAGGGCACGGAAAACGAGAAAAATAGGTTAACAGGCATGTTCAAACGAAATTACAAGATGTAATTTCGCTTGAAAAGGTTCAGTGATTTCAAACGGAATTAGTCTATTAATTCCGCTTGAAACTGTAATCTCGTTTAAACTGCTAATCTCGTTTGAACTGTGATTCCGCTTGAGTCATGTTCAAGCGGAATTAGCTGGCCTATAAATAGCTAGTGCCTGATTTCGTTTGAGATGAGTATATGTGTGTTTCCGGAGCCAAAGTGCTGCCGAAGTGTTGTTTCGCTGTAAAACTTTGTCAAGTTAATCAGTACAACAGTTAAAGTGAATATATTGCTGAATCACACACAATATGTCTGTTTCCACCTTTCATATTGTGTAGAACGCCTTTGATCGAATCGTTTCAGGTCCGTACACGATCCTACAACAAGGGTGAGTCCATAGACAAAATCACGGGAATGTTTATGGATAAGATGAAGTTTTGTGACGAATTGGTGACAAATGAAGAACAGAAGATATATTATTACTACAATATGTTAAGCGTCGAGTATAGGAAGTTTATGACTCCTTCAAAATACGAGACCCTTACCGAGATTGTAAATGTTGCTCGGGAACGGGAAATTGAATTGAAAAAGCAGGTTGAACGGGGCGAACGGAGGGCACATGATGTTAATCCAAGCCCTGCTAAGAAAGCGCGAATGAATGAAACAGGGAAGAAGTCAGACGCAAAAGGCAGGTCGCCAATTGCAAAATTTGTGGAAAGGGTCATAAGGGCGAGTGTCGCTTCAAGGATAAACCTTGCCCCATATGTCGGAAAACGGGACATATGGCTTCATCATGCCTGGAAAAAGTGATGGTTTGCTACAATTGCTATCGACCGGGTCACAAGAAGTCGGAATGCCCGGAGCTAGTGGGAAAGAAAGACGGGCAAGACACGAAAGGTGAAGCCCCGAAGGCAAAGGCTAGATCTTTGCACTTGACTGCCGCAGAAGCAAAAGTTGAACCCGAAGTGGTTTCAGGTATATTTGATGTAAACTCGATTCCTGCACGTATATTATTTGATACGGGTGCGAATAAATCCTTTATTTCATATGGGTTTATTCGACATCCTTCATTTGTTCTAACAAAATTACCTATGCCTTTAGAAGTAGAGATAGGTAATAACAAGAGTTTTATCGTTTGTGATGTACGTGAAAATTGTAAATTGAGCATTGACGAAGAAGAATACACAATAGACTTGATCCCAATGTCGGTGGGAGAATTTCAAGTGATCGTGGGTATGGATTGGTTGTCCCGATACCACGCAAAGGTGGCATGTTTCTGAAAGGAAATAAAACTGACATCTCCTAGCGGAAAGCACGTTACGATATACGGTGAAAAAGGGGGTAACCCGGTGGTATGCACAATGCTAGAAGCTCACAAACTTATGAAACATGGATGCAAGGCATATATGGTATACGCAAGTGAGTCGGATAAAGAATCCCTCAAAATCGGAGACGTGCCGGTGGTATGCGATTATGAAGATGTGTTCCCGGAAGATTTACTGGGAATACCACCAGAACGGGAGGTAGAGTTCGGAATCGAATTGATTCAGGGCGCAAAACCTGTGGCCAAAGCGCCGTATCGGCTCGTGCCGTCGGAGCTACAAGAATTGATGTCTCAGATCCAAGAACTGCTCGACAAAGGGTTTATCCGACCGAGTGTATCCCCGTGGGGCGCACCAGTACTATTCGTGAAAAAGAAAAATGGCAGTATGCGCATGTGTATCGACTACCGAGAGTTAAACAAACTCACGGTGAAAAATCGATACCCACTTCCAAGAATTGATGACTTATTTGACCAGCTACAAGGAGCGAGTTGGTTCTCAAAGATTGATCTCAGATCGGCTTATCACCAGTTGAAGGTCAAGGAGGAAGACGTACCGAAGACGACCTTTCGTACGCGGTACGGGCATTATGAGTTCCTCGTAATGCCCTTTGGGTTGACTAATGCACCCGCGGCTTTCATGGACCTCATGAACCGAGTTTGCAAACCTATGCTGGATAAGTCGGTAATCATATTTATCGATGATATTTTAGTGTATTCGAAGAATGAAGCTGAGCATGTTTACCATTTGCAAGAAATGTTAGAGACACTCAGACGAGAAAAGCTGTATGCAAAATTCTCAAAGTGTGACTTCTGGTTACGAGAGGTGCAGTTTCTCGGGCACATCATTATTGTCGACGGGGTACTAGTGGATTCGTCAAAAGTAGAAGCTGTGTCAAAATGGAACACTCCAAGGAATCCCTCATAATTCCGAAGCTTTTTAGGGCTCGCGGGATATTATCGGAGATTCATACAATATTTCTCCAAAATTGCCTTACCATTTACCAAATTGACTCGCAAGGAGGAAAGATTTGTATGGGGCATCGAACAAGAGAAAGCCTTCCAAACGCTCAAAGAAAAATTAACTCACGCTCCGGTGTTAACGTTACCGGAAGAAGTTGACGACATGGTGGTTTATTCTGATGCGTCACATTCGGGGCTCGGATGTGTTTTAATGCAACAAGGCAAGGTCATAGCCTATGCCTCGAGGCAACTGAAGATCCATGAAAAGAAATACCCGACTCATGACTTGGAGCTGGCAGCAGTGGTATTTGCCTTAAAAATATGGAGGCATTACTTGTATGGGGGAAAAATGTACCATCTTTACCGACCATAAAAGTTTGAAATATTTCTTCGATCAGAAGGAATTAAACATGAGGCAGAGACGATGGTTGGAAACAGTCAAGGACTACGATTGTGAAATACACTATCACCCCTGGAAAGTCAATGTAGTGGCTGATGCGTTGAGCCGAAAGGTAGATTATGCCCCGATACCAGTACAATCAATGCAGTTTATTGTGGCCTCGGGCTTACTAGAACGAATCCGAGAAGCACAAGTTAAAGCAGTGAAGGTGGAAAACTGGAAAAAGGAAAGAATTGTTGGCCAATTCAAAGATCTCGAAGAAGGCAATCACGGTTTGAAAACACGTTTCAATAGAATTTGGGGTTAGTTTTTTTTTTAGGTTTTTTTTTGGGGGGGGGGGGTGGGGGGTAGGTTTTTTTGGGGTAAATTACACTTTTCATCTTTTATGTTTGTAGCGGGTTGCAGTGGATGACCTTAAACTTCAATAATTACAGTCACAGTCCTTTATTTGCAAAACCCGTTACATCTTACGTCCTTTGAGCCTAACCTAGTTAAAACTTTCAGTTAAGTGAGGTCATGTGCAACCCATGTGAGGGAAAAACAGTCATTCAATACATAAAAAAAGAATGTCAAAATTAAAAAAAAATCTATAAACCTAAATCATCATCATCTCCCCTATCTCTCTACATTCCCCTGTATCTACATACCACTCAGATCTGATGAAAGATCTAAGATATATTTTTATGTTGGTTTTTTTATCCTATATGGTGGGAGTGGAGATATTTCACAAATTGAATCATTGAAGCCAAACTAGAAGCCCTTGCATCCCCCTTGTCTTGGTACGCTCAATCTCAATCTCAGATCTTTTATTTTTATACTCACATTTCCTTTAGATCTTCATCAGATTTTTTCCACGAGCAACACCATTGTTTCCGCCCCAGATTCTCACCCCTAATTACTCTATTGTATTCATATTCTATATGCGATTTGTTACATATTGTTGTATGCTTTTTCTTGATGTAATCTGTAATCTCAGTTTATCGATACATATCTGGTACGTTAGTTTTGATTTGGTCATTTTTGTGGCAAAGTGTGGTTGAATTTGTGTATAGATTTATAGTTTTATGCAAGTGGTAAATATTTCAAACCCTGACAATCAAATTAGAAATTAAGAACAAGAATAGATACATATATGATATATATAGAGGGATTGGGGAGGACAGGAGATAAAAAAAAATGGAAAACATGTGTAAGTAAAACTACTCCAACAACAGTAGGCCACCTTACTGGTAAATATGTGCAGATTAGGGGCCATGGGGACCGGTGTTCAGCGTGAAACTTGAAACCTTCGTTATAAACATGTACATGTCACTTTATTTATTTTGTAGAATATAATTTGATTGAACAACACGTTTGGTGCCATCGCCATGGTTAACCAGATCTAGATTGTAGATATTAACAGATCGAAGAGAGAAAATGTAACACCCCAAAAATATAAAACTTTATATTTTATTATAAAGAATTAATTAAACAAGAATCAACTAACTAGGAATTTATAACCCAGTTAGTTACAAGTTTAGAAGTGACTTACAATAAGGTTAAAACACTTACATTATAAGTTAGATAAAAATTGAGGGACCAAACTGGTAAAAACTGAAACTTGAATACTTAAAACAATAATTAACACACTAAACACACACATGATCGTACAGAAGAAAGGGGGCGACCAGGAGTACCCTCCAAACCCTAGTTCTCACATAAAACTCACGAATTGAAGCCCTTAATATGCTCTAAATCAAGTTTCAAACACGAATTAGTGATCACCTCGTTGCAGGGATCAAAAGGTATGCAAAATTTTGGTATTTTGATTCTTGTTCAGTTTTAGGTTAATTTAGAAAATAAAAAATTGAGCTTGAATATATGTTGCATGGATGAAATTAGAAGTAACATGATGTCTAGGGATAAAACCCTAGATGAATTCTTGTTAAAATTTAGTATGATAATTGTAGAGATTATAATCACCATTGTAGGTGATTATTGGGTGTGTTGAGACTAGATAAACACTAGGATTGTGATTACTATTCTAGTGAAAACTGAATTCATGTGTTAAATTCAGTATTATTAATGTTGAAATTTTGTGCAAATTGCCTAATTGAAGTGAATGTAGATGGAAATAACATATCAAGAACCTAGTAATGATTATGTAAGAATTTGACCCGCTAGGTGTTTGTTGAAACGCCTAAGTGAGGAGTAAAATGTTAAAAATCGGACAAAAATGCAGATTTGAATATCATAATGAATTGCCCGTTATTGATTATAAAAGAGTTCTGAATTGGTTGTGAATGGAAATCTTTAGGTAAAGAATCTGGATCGTCAAGTGGACAAGCCGGAGGTGATACACGCATGAAGGGTGCACTTTAAAGGTACGCGACTTATGATTTCGTTACATTATGTTTAGATGTTAGTTTTAGCTTGTTACATTGAAATTTGGTAAACAAGGAAACCCGTTAAGTCACGGAAGTGGCGAAGTGCCATAGACAATTAAAACGGGTCAAATATTGTGTTAGAAATAGAGTTTGGAATGTTTTGAAATGGTGGTCTCCATTCGGCATCCAAACGGGTCAAAACAAGTTGAAAATTATGCTTGTCAAATAGTGTTAAAGGCATGTTTAAATCCTTGAAACAAGCGTGACGATTATTGCGTAAGCAACCCTCGGGAGGGAAGCGAAACGTCATAGTCGGAAAACCCGGGATTGGGTAAATTGATTGTAGACATTTGTTGACAATAAAACAAGTTGTTGAACTTGTAGACAAAAGGGTTGAATAAACAAGGAGCCGAATTATAGAACAATAGTTCAAAAACTGAAATTTTATATGGATGGTATCGATAAAAGTGTCCGTAATTAAATTACGGTCGCGTAGGAAAAAGAATCGGCTAAAACGGACGCCCGAGTCAAAAGTTATGTTGATTTAAAGTTGTAGGTGATAAAAAAATTGGTGTTGGACTAATATACAGCTCCAGCAAACAACCTTCTGTCCAAAACACACCGTGGCGCTACGCCACGGTGAAACACGTTAACCGTCGCGCGACACGACGGTGGTCGCGGCCCGCCATCGCTGGACCTATTCTCCGTCGCGCGACGCGACCACCCAAAACGCTGGAATTTTGCTGTTTTTGCATTGTTTGAATATGGAACTTAATCATACTTGTTTTTAAGGTGTCAAAACTAATCTTTTACATGGCTTTGACCGTAGGTGATGACGGACTAAATCCGGATGGAGATCAAGCAATTGTCAAGAACCGAACGCACTAAGCAAAGCTTCCGCACTTGATCTATTTTGTTTTAATTAATATGTAAACACTTGAAGTCATGTCATGTATGTTTAATTAGTTGGATTTTAACTTGAATATTATGATCATGTATGGTCTTAAAATCATGAAAGTTTTTGTAAACTCGAAATTTTTGTATTAAATGCATGTTTTGTAACATTAATCTTGTTATTTTAAGTTGGGTCTTACAGAAAACGCGAGGGAGAAGATGTCTGTTCAGCAGTTCAAGAACGAGTTGTAGGGGTTATGGTGTAATAAACCAGAGATTCAGACATGAGATGAAGATGGATTGAGATGGTGAGAAGGAAGAGAGAGTACAAAGGTTTTAGATCTGAGATGAAGATGGTTTGAGATGGTGAGAAGGAAGAGAGAGTACAGAGGTATAGAAAGAGAGATTTACCAGATTTTTTTACCTTTATTTGTTAAATTGATTAGTAAAATTACTAAACTACCCACATGTGCAAGGCACATGCCAACTTAACTGAAAATTTTTAACAAAGTTAGGGCCAAAGGACGTAGAGTGCAACAAGTTTTACAAATAAAGGACTGTGACTGTAATTATTAAAGTTAAAGGTCATTGATGTCTGTCGTTAGTGACATGCAAAAATCGAAATAAACTAGTAGCTAGAGTAAGTCGGATATCGAACCAAGGAAGGATTGTGGAAAATGTTATTATGCTAAGTATTAATTAACTAAAGCTAAAAAGTAAAAATCAATTGAGAGTTTGATTGTTTGAGAGAATTATCTAAGTTAACGAATAAAAACTAAGGTTTAAATCAATAGGAGAGAAGACGGTTCCTCCAGATTTCAGGTTTTACAGTTAGTTTCCATTATGTGTTTAATCGTAACCTACATAGACATAGGTGTTAAACTCGATTAATTAATTGTGATAACCAACGACTAAGTACTCCGATCAATACATAACGAGAGGTTATCGAATGATTATCAATTACAATTTATAAACCCTAACCCCATGTCAAATATATCCCAATTACTAGAACTCTCGGGAACTGAATGCTTAGAAATTAAGGTTTAAATAAATGCAACTTTTTACAATCAATAAATCAAATCAATGTGAAAAGCATCGAATGCTTAGATCACCAAGTTAAAACGATTGTGTCAACACATAGTATCAATTAACTTACAAAAACCCTTCATCCGGAGGAAACCAAAAGAGTTTAGTCGCTCATCTCACAATCTTGATCTTCAAAGGCTTGGAAAACGGATCGTTGCATGATTGATTCAGTAAGATGTGAAGATATGAGGATGATTGATTGAACTTGAATGCCAAAAAGTTGCCTCCTTGCTTTTGCTAGTTGATCCTTGATTAAAGAATAATGAGAAACTAGGGTTTTTATCTTATAAAAACCCACCAAAATCGTCAAATTCGCGCCCCCTATTGCCCCAGCGTCACCCACGGTTCAGAACCGTGGGCCACAGTTTACATCAGAGCTGGCACAATTACCTCCACTGTGGGTGAAGGTCTGACCCGTGGGTCACAGTATAAATTTCCTGTTGTTTTTTTATCCTTGCAGTCCCATATCGTGACCCACGGTTTGTGTACCGTGGGTGAAAGCGCAAAACATCAGCTCCCCGTGAATACCTACATAGAACTTTTAGCATATGTCACTTTTGGTCCCTAGACTTCAAGTTTTCACTTCTCTCACATATAACCATCATATATCTTTCATTTAATGACCCGGAGACCCCTCAAACTTCAATATCTCTTATTTCTTCAATATTTCAACTATAATTAACTTTCAATTAATTACCAAACGGCCCATATACTTTGTAGAATCTTGTTTCTTGCACATTTAGGCACAAAGCAACTTCCAATTAAGTACCGAATGGTCCCTGAACTTTGTTCTTTCATACTCCTTTCACTCGTGGGCCTTCATATCACCCGAATAAACTTCAATATTCATCCTCGAGCTGCAATATCCCATCCTATGCTTGCAACTTCATCTTTAATCCTTGTAATTGCACCGAATTACGTGCTTTACCTGCAAAACACCAAATTCTCATAGTTATCTCATTCCAATCAAATGCACACAAAACATCATATTTAGACACTCTAAAGCTCGGGTTTCACCCTCTCCATCAGTCATCCATTGCAATCTGATATAAACATAAATGACGAAAACTGTAATTTACCCTTTTTTTTGGGGGGGGGGGGGGGGTGGTAGGTTTTTTGGGGTTTTTTTGGTCATGTATAGTTTTTTGATCAAAATTACTCTACAAGAACATTTTACAAAATTACTCTACAAGATCTAAATTACTCTACAATATCATTTGTAGAGTAATTTTGATAATTACCATATAAGCAAATAATTACAAAAATGTCACCGTGTGCTTTTTGCTTTTTCATGCTATTCGCACGTTTAGTACGTTAACTTTATTTGTACAGAAACTTTCCCCATAACAAATAACAAAACCAATTGTGAATAGTTGTCATTCATGATTGGTCTAGTTTTTTTTTTTCTTTTTTCCCTTTTTTGTTAATTTGACTTTAACATGTAGCATTAGTGCATTACATTACAATATTATTAGTTGTGTACTTAATTTACGCTTTTAACCCTTAACTTTAATATAGTTATCATACGACCCCTAAACAGTAATAATTTTTTTATAAACTATTTACGTTTATACCCCTTAACTTTAATAAATTTGTATACGCGATTTTAATAATAATTATTTTTCTAATAAGTGATTAAAGTTTCGACCCCCAAACTTTAATAGAGTTATCATACGACCCTTAAATTTTAATAAAGTTAATTTTCTTATTTTTTAACAAATATTTGTTCTCTTATTTTTTATAAGTTTAATTCTTTTTATACTACTTATTAATTTATTTAACTTATTATAGTTAAAATTAATTTTTAACTCTTGTCATGTTTACTTAATTGCTTTAATTGTTTATTTTTACCGTCATTTAGATTAAAGTTTGCCAGGTCTATAAGACTATAATATATCTTCGATACATCATGTAAGACTGAGTGTAGTGGGGCGACTCCCACCCCTAGGTCGCCCCAGGTCGCCTGGAACACCGCCCCCGGGGGCGACTTGGGTGGCGTCCCCCTCCAGCCCAACCTGTTCTCGTCGCCTACTTTCCACAAAAATCAAAAAACTATCCTCTTATACTTGTGCCACGTGTTTATATAAAAAAATCAAACACTTTATATTTTTAACATAAAAAAAATCAAAATTAAATGGGTGCCACGTGTCGCAAGACGCCCCACCCAGCAAGGTTGCCCCACTACCCCTTTTTTGGTCAAAATCCTCTTATGTGACGTGGCGCCACGTGTCGCAAGACGCCCACTCAAAAGGTTGCCCCACTACACTCAGTCTAACAAATACATTCTCACTAGCACCCTTCTATGACCCTGTCGTGAAGCACGGACTCCAATACCGGTCTATATCAAAAATGGATAATTTCACAATGGTAAAACATGACTTTATTAAAACAATATATTCAAACTTAGTTATCATTTCATGAATTGATTTGACATAACTTAACAAACAAAAAAGCAAACATACGTACATAGTAGAATTCCGCTTTCATCTATCTTAAAAAGTAAAGTGGCTGACTAACTCTCACTTGCTGCAGAGTGAGGCACTGGTGGATAATGATAGGAGACCCAGGGAAACCTGTGTTGGATCCTTGAGTCAAACGGATTTTACCGGTAATTTCACCGTCGTGCCTACGGACGGGTGGGTAACCGGGTTTTCCCCGGGATTGGTGGTGGACTCGGGTTACTCTCGGAGTACTCCGTTTGTCCAGTGGATACCCCGAGAGTGCTCGAGATTGAGTTTGTTGACCGTTCAAAAAAAAAAAAACAGTCCTTTGTTGTATTCTTTCTACGACATCTCAAACTCTCAAGTCCTAAATCGAATTAGAAATCCCCAAGTCCCTAACCCTTTCTAGTCTGAATCTTGTCACTTCAGTTCACATTTTGTCTCTTATTTCGTTTGGCGATTTTCCAAGTTTAATTTGAATTCGAGTTAAATTCAATTTTCACTTTAGAAAATCACAATTTGAGAATATCAACTCGATTGACCCGTATCATAATACCTCCCCAAACTCGTGGTGCATGCCAGATATTAGTTTAATTAATCATTATCATATCGTTCATGTTTTATTAATTTATTAAAATTATACATTATTAGTTTAATTAATCATTATTATATCGTCCATGTGTTATTAATTTATTCGTTCATGTTTTATTAGCTTATTAAAATAAAAAATTGTGTATGAAAAGTCTTGTGGAATCAATGTGGGGCATGGTATTCGATTAATGATTGATTTTCTCCTGTATGTCGATGTCTAATACATATTTTTAAATGGAAACTTTTGACAATTCAATGTAAAAGAGTGATCGAACATTCTCATCATTTTATAATATAAAAAAGGAAAAAAAAAATCCTAAAAATCACTTTCGTATATTTCAGATCGTGAATGTGTGTAGAATCTTCCTATACTAATAAACGAAAATCTTTTTTGACACATGTCATTCTCTGGTGTTTTTCATCTTATTTTTTAGTTTATCTCTTCTATTAAATAATAATAATATTAAAGAATAGTTAAACGAAAATCCAATTTAGATAAAAATAAAGATTTGCTTTCAACTTGGAATTAAAATCTTTTTTGACACATGTCATTCTCTGGTGTTTTTCACCTTATTTTTTAGTTTATCTCTTCTATTAAATAATTATAATATTAAAGAATAGTTAAACGAAAATCCAATTTAGATAAAAATAAAGATTTGCTTTCAACTTGGAATTAATATTAGAAGATAATAATAATAATAATAATAATAATAATAATAAATAAATAAATAATTAAACGAAATCCAATTTAGATAAAAATAAAGATTGGTTTTTAACTTTGAATTAATATTAGAAGACAAAAGTTTTTTTAATTTGTTCGTACATACATAGGATAAGTATATATATTTTATTTTTATTATTCAATTAAATTTAGTTAAATTATTTTTTCTCACCTAATATCTTAATTTCTCTCTTTTATTAAAAAATAATCTAACTATATTTAATTCAGATAAAAATTAAGATTTTTTTCAACTTTGAATTAATATTAATAATAATATATATTCTTTGTATTTTCTACTTCTTCGTAGAAGATAGAAGTTTTCTTTTAAATTTTTTCGTAGAACCATAATTAGGGTAAGTATGTAAAATTTTGTTTTTATTATTAAATTTAGTTAAATTATTATTTAATAACATTATTATTTATTTAAATTTATTTTCTCAATTGTTTCTTTTATTTTTCCGCTTATTAATAAGCATAATTAGGGTAAGTATGTAAACACGAGTTTTTAAGATATATTTTCTTATTATTAAGTATATAAAATTATATTTAGTTTTATGCAACCCGTGTAATACACGTGGTTATAATCTAGTAATCACATTAAACAATAAACTTGATATACTCATATCTTTTTTTATCTTTATAAAATTTTGACGCAATAATATATATATTTTAAAATAAACGAGCCAGCCCACGAATTACTAGGCTACACAGGCACACCGTTTTAGGCTTTTAGCTAAACGTGTTGACAGATTATCCCAAAACCAACCCCTACACAAGCACACCGTTTTAGCTAAACGTGTTGACGAGTCAACCCAAAACCGACCCGATTTTTTTTTTCATGTAACATCTCACCCCTCATACCAAGTTATCAACCAATATTATCTGTTTTACTTAAAAAAAAACTTACATATTTGTTTTTAATACCATAACCATAGGTAAAAGTGGCTCCAAGCCTCTAATACCATTTGTAACATATTGCTCGCATACAAAGTACCAACTAGTATTGTAATCTTCCCAGGAGGTCATGTGACTTGAATAGTGACGACGAGGGTCCCCGCTTGGGCTCCTCGTCCGGGCCCATCACCCTAGATTGGTGGCTGGGCTTGGGCCCACTTGTGCCTTTCTCGGTATGTTTAGTTGGTTTGAGTGGGCCATGTCCTGATAAGCCCACTCTTGGATCGGCCCATTAGGGCTATGGCCCAAATGTCTCACTATATAGAGAAGACTCCCTTCTCCAAGAAGGGACAAATTACATTTTCCCCACAAAATAAGAAGGTTACTTCTCTTCCTTCACTGATACATATGCTCCCTCTCCCTAGATTATATATTCTACTCGCACTTATAACATCTTTACCACACAAGATACTGACTTGAGCGTCGGAGTGCCCACGGGGTGAACCCCCTCGGGCCCTCTAACTAGAGTTTCATGTGGATGCAGCCTGAGACCCGACACTCCGCAAAAGGAACCATCACTATCACGACAAGATGACGAACCTGAACCGGAGCTCACCGAATCTAAGGTTAGTACCGCCAAACCCTTCGAACGACTTCAGGGATTTGGGGATTCGACATTGGCGCCATCCGTGTGTCATTATTTGAAACTTAAATGTGGGAGGTAATTAAAGTGGGAGTTTCACGATGGGGATCAGTATATCTGAGGATTAAGTCTTGGAGGAGCCGCCTCCGAAAAAATGAGGATGTCCCCCTATGTGATTAGGGGTCTCGTAAGTCTCTTCAACGAACAGGAACAAGTTTCTCCCAAGAAAAGGAGGGTATCCCCTCCCATGGGATTAAGTATTGCAGAAGTCTATTCAACAAACAGAAGTGCACCCGGCTACGGGATCATGTATTGGTAAAGTTCCTTCTAAGGACGGGAAAGTACATCCCTGGGATTTGATATATGAAAAAAATCCTCCTTGAAATTTCGCACCTGAACAACTTATTCAAAAAAAAAGGGGGGGGGGGAGCCCCCTTGACAAGGGACTTCGAATCTGAAGAATCCTTTCCTTGAAAAGAAAAGATCTCCGCCACAGGTCTGTGTTTTAGAAAGTATCTCTCCAAATAAGAGGAGCCCCATCCCGGGGTCGCATACCCCATCTCGGGGTCGCATACGTTTAAAGAAGTCTCTCCAAGAGTAGAGGGTTACACATTCCATGGGCACCCATTTTTAGAGAATTACAACACCCCTCAGGGGAGGAAAGAGCCCTTAACAAGGACTCACATAGGAAGTTTCCCTTCACATAACAAGTGTTTTTAAAGGCCTTATAAAACCCCTCCAAAAGGAGAAGATGCTACCCCTTCTTAAAGAATAAAAACCTGAATGGTTTGAGGACCTTGCTAACAGGTCAAACAGGATCATCTAGGCAGACGTGCCGAACGATCTTACAATAAAATGAACATGTACATAGGCATACAGACATGCCGCCTTAATCAAAACAAGGCAAAGCCCGGCCGTGGGGCTAGGACTAAGTCGACTACGTCCAAAAAACGCCGAAGCAGGCATATGAAAGTCCAAGTGGCCCAAACGCCATTGGACAACAGGCCCAACAGAAGCTTTAACAACTTAAAACGAGTCACAAAGCGGGCCTAGGCAAAGCCTTTACAACTTGAGCAAGTTACGAAGCAAACTATAGAAAGCTTTAACAACCCAAGCAGGTTACGAAGCAAACTTGTGCAAAGCTTTAACAACTCAAGCAAGTTACGAAGCAAACTTATATAAAGCTTTAACAACTTAAACGAGTGACAAAGAAAACTTATATAAAGCTTTAACAACTTAAACGAGTAACAAAGCAAACCTATATAAAGCTTTAACAACTTAAACAAGTGACAAAGCAAACTATAGAAAGCTTTAACAACCCAACCAGGTTACGAAGCAAACTTGTACAAAGCTTTAACAACTTAAACCAGTGACAGAGCAAACTTATATAAAGCTTTAACAACTTAAAAAGTTACAGAGCGACCCATAGAAAGTCTTAACGGCTTAAACAGGGTACAAAGAAAATTCATGAGAAAGTTTTAACAGTTCAAGCAATACAAAAACCCTCATTAGAGGAACACAATACAAAGAGTACAACACGGTAAACAAGGCATCTCGGTCGATGCCCTTTGAGAAATTACTCTCGAACGAGTACTCTGATCGAAATGCATCTAAGAAGTATATGCAAAGATGGTCTAAATAGCATAAACGCTATAAAAAAGCACTATCGAACAAGCGCATTGGAAAAAATGCCTTCAAGAAGGCATGAATTGAAGTAAGGTATTGTGCTACCCTACTTAAGGGGATTACCTGGCTATTTTAAGTACTAAATGCAAGGTCACCCCAAGGACAACAAAGTAGATTGGTTTGGCATGACGTGCCTTAGACTATGCTTACACCACGGATAGGGGGAACGGTTGAAGGGCGGATAACGACCCGCCTAGATTGTCAGGGACTGGAACAAGTCCTGCGCCCATTCATGAGTGAATAGACTGGGATTAAGGATGACTTGACGACGAGGGTCCCCGCTTGGGCTCCTCGTCCGGGCCCATCGCCCTAGATTGGTGGCTGGGCTTAAGCCCACTTGTGCCTTTCTCGGTATGTTTAGTTGGTTTAAGTGGGTCATGTCCTGATAAGCCCACTCTTGGATCGGCCCATTAGGGCTATGGCCCAAATGTCTCACTATATAGAGAAGACTCCGTTCTCCAAGAAGGGACATATTACATTTTCCCCACAAAATAAGAAGGTTACTTCTCTTCCTTCTCTGATACATCTGCTCCCTCTCCCTAGATTATATATTCTACTTGCACTTATAACATCTTTACCACACAAGATACTGACTTGAGCGTCGGAGTGCCCACGGGGTGAACCCCCTCGGGCCCTCTAACTAGAGTTTCATGTGGATGCAGCCTGAGACCCGACACTCCGCAAAAGGAACCATCACTATGACGACAAGATGACGAACCTGAACCGGAGCTCACCGAATCTAAGGTTAGTACCGCCAAACCCTTCGAACGACTTCAAGGATTTGGGGATTCGACAAATAGCTCCCACCCAAAGTATAGCTTAAATGTAGACTTTATCTTTCATCCACAATGAATACGCTCAACGCTCAAACACATTAATAAATAATGATATTTGAGGTCAAACATTCATCATGTCCTAGCAACTCTCATGTGAAAGGACGATGTGAGACTAATTTTCAAAACTGAGTGGTTTTAGATAACGGGTTTCAAAAATACAAGTGCCACAATTTGAAGTTGATATGTAACTTTTATCTTTATGTAAAGATCCTAAGTGCTGGATAACATGATTGAACGTTTTTGTTTTGGGAGGGGACGAATTCAGTGCAAAATTATTAATGTAAAGAATGAAATATACAAAATTGAAAGATGCTAGCCCTTCCTGATACAATCCCCTGAGACAAGACTAGATTTCTACACTAGGCCTAAGCTAGAGGTGTAAAAAATGGGTTTGAGCCCGATGACCCAAAAACCGACTCGGACCTGACCTACTGAAAAAACTGGTTTGGCCCCGACCCAGCCTGCCAAACCAGTTCGTGACTTCATATTTAAGAGGTGGTTTGAGCCAGAACCGGTTTGGGCCAAACTAGTTTGAGTCCTTAATGAAAAAAAAAAACCGGTTTAGTTTGTGAAAAAAAAACCTGGTTTTTTACACCTCTAGCCAAAGCATCAGGTCTATCATTTGGGCTATATAGCCCAACCAAATGAACTCTAATTTGGGCTCTACACAAATAGGCATCAAAACCCAGCCCAAACATCTCCACCCTTCCTCTAAGACACAAAACAGCCCAAAGAACTATACAACCAAGGTGCACAAAAAAGGGGGTTGGGATTCCACTTTTCGATCTGGTTTGACTTTCTGGTCAAAGTCATCTTTGGCTTTTAAATGACACACAAGAGCCGTCATCTTTGAGTCTTTGACTTTCCTGTTCAGAATCATAAACTTTATCAAGCATGTAATTCTAATTCTAATCATATACTTAGTTTTTTTAAATCGCGCGTTGCAGCGAAACCGAGCAAATGATAATGTAAAACAAACGTGATTTGAAAATAAAGCATGTTGTTTAGAAAGTCAAACCATTAGAACGATTTGGTTTATCATCGTAAGCTTTTTGTGATACCAAATAAATACTTTATTTTGAGGACAACTTCGTTTTTAACAAAACTTATAACGGACAGTGGCGGAACAAGAATTTTTTTTCAAGGGGTGCGGAAACTTTTAGAGGTTTGTTTGTCTATCGATATATAATAACTTTTTTGGTTTGGTTCCCATCGGGTCGGGTTGGGTCATAGAAAAGACAATTAAACAAAATTTTATATAATAACTAAAAGTTTTAGTTGAAGTTTATAATATGTATTTTTATGTTTATCCATCCACATATATTACGTATTTACTACATATACATTTAGTAGTTGAGAGAATAGTGCCAGACAGCTTGCCTGGCACTTCCCTATTGAACCATTTATTTTTAATTTTATTTCCAGTTTAAAATTACAATTTCGTACTTCGTTTAAAATTACCCCCAGCTCAAAATAAAATTATAATTTTGCCCCTAACTCAAAATTACGCTTTTACCTTCGGTTTAAAAACTCATTTTTAATTTTGTTCCCAGTTTAAAATTACGGTTTCGCCCTCCGTTTAAAATTACGTTTTTGCCCCCCAATTCAAAATAAAATGTTGTCTTAACTTGAGGGAATAGTGCCTGGCAGCTTCCATGGCACTTCCCTATTGGACCAACTCATTTTTAATTTACTTTTATTCCCAGTTTAAAATTACGCTTTCGTCATTCGTTTAAAATTACATTTTTGCCCATAGCTGAAAATAAAATTATAATTTTGGCCTATCTCAAAATTACGTTTTTGCCCTCATGTCAAAAACTCATTTTTAATTTTGTTCCCAGTTTAAAATTACGGTTTCGCCCCTCCGTTTAAAATTACATTTTTGCCCCCAGTTCAAAATAAAACGTTGTTTTTTCCTCTAGCTCAAACTTACGATTCTGTCCCCAGCTCAAAATTACGTTTTTGCCCACAGTTCAAGTATTTTCAAGTTGAGGGAATAGTGCCAGGCAGCTTGCCTAGCACTTCCCTATTGGACCAACCCATTTTTATTTAATTTTATTCCCAGTTTAAAATTACGCTTTCGTCCTTCGTTTAAAATTACGTTTTTGCCCCAGCTCAAAATAAAATTATAATTTTACCCCTAGCTCAAAATTACATTTTTGCCCTCTGTTCAAAAACTCATTTTTAATTTTGTTCCCAGTTTAAATTATGGTTTCGCCCTCCGTTTAAAATTACGTTTTTGCCCCCAGTTCAAAATAAAATGTTGTTTTTTCTCTAGCTCAAAATTACGATTCTGCCATCAGCTCAAAATTACGATTCTGCCCTCAGCTCAAAATTACGTTTTTGCCCACAGTTCAAAATAAAATTATGTTTTTCCCCTAGCTCAAAATTATGATTTTGCTCTCAGTTTAAATTTATAATTTCGCCTCCAGTTCAAAATATAATTACGATTTTGCCCTCTATACAAACATACATGTTACGAGAGAGAAATATTCAGCTTATTGCCCCGCAACACGGGGGACGCGGGGGGGGGGGGGGCAAAAACTAGTTATTGACAATTTGTGCAAGATCGGATCACTAACACTTTCTTCTAATATTTTCTTTATTTATTGATTTTATGTATACTTATTTATCGATATTTAACATATTGAACAAGCATTGGGGCTTGATTTTAGCCTTTTTTTCTAGCAAAGCATCTTAAAATATATTTATTTCGTATTAATATTATAGGAAAATATGTGACAAAAGTTATATATAAGATGTATAAATTACTTTAATAGTTTAATGATATAAAATAAGATCAAATTATAATTAGACAAAATTGCAGAAATCAACCTTTATGTATACCCCAAACTGCACTTTATACCTTTCACTATGAAATCCGTCAAAACCAACCTTTACGTTCATGTTTTGCTACAAGTTCAACCTTTAACACAAACTCTGTTAATATTCTTGGTTAAATCACCTCACATGCTTTGCATGTGAGGGTATTATTGTCATTTCAACCTTGTTTTTTTTTGTTTATTAATAAATTATATTATTACACATGACCCCACCATAAAACTCTTCTTGTTCATCTCTCCTAGCTCCCAACCAGAAAACCCAGATCATCAACAACCTCCCCTCCATCTACCCGTCTTCATCAACAATCGCTCACCACCATCATCTTCTAACACCGCCGCCAACAATGTTGCAAATCAACAGTCGCTCACCCTAAAATGTCACCATACTGATCGATTTCTTTACCTCTCTCCACCATTACCATCAACCACCAGTGACCAGTAACAACCACCACCTAAAATACACCAGAGATATTCGAACCCTAAAACACAATGGAGATCTGCGAACCCTAAAAGACACTAAACGCCGCCGTCTTTGGTATCACTTCGAACCACCACACCACCTCTAATCGTCTCTCCGGCGTCCCTGGTTTGACCCACCTTTGCTGGCTGGAGGTCGGGGCAAAATTACCCCACAAAATTAAGATTCAAGAACCCAATTACCTTCAAATTCAACATACTGGATTATTCATGGGGATTTCTATGGCAAAATTTGAAGAGGAGGGGCTGTGAAGAAGATGAGATTGAAGGAAAAAGAGTGATGATATGAAGAATGTAAAGGGAGAGAGGTTCCCACTGTAAACCCATCACCAAATGTGTTTGTTTTCTTTTAGTTTGGTTTCTTTCAGTTTAGTTCAACTTTTCTTTGGGCATTTTGCCCAATATTGGTCTGTAATTACACATTATACTTTAAGAGTTTCGGTAATTAATTAAAAGCCAATTTTTTTTATGTAGCAACATACCGCATTCATTGCTGAAACAGGAAGCCACCCCCATGCTGCTGTTGTGCAAGATCTAGCAGAGGAATGACTGCAGACTGCTTGTAATTTGATGGATAATGAGACAATATCTCCTTTACCTGCAAGTAGCAAATAACCCTTACAATTCAAGATAGCATACACTTAATCATCCGGCAGACTTTAATCTAAAGTCTAAACAGATAAAAGACCCAGATGCATAATTCATCCAAAGTTAACAATTGCATTCATCTAATGACATCTAGGTTGGAAAAATTCGGTAGGTGGCCTGGGTTTTGTGTTTTTTTTTTATTATTTTAGTATAGTTAAATTATCAAAATACCCCTTAACTGATTTTTTTTTAAATTAATACCCTAATGTTTTAAATGAATTTTAGTAAAAGACCTAAATGCCCTCACATGCAAGGCATGTGAGTCCATTTAACTGAACTTTTTGACGTGGTTAGTGCTAAAGGTTATAGGGTGTAACAAAACATGAACGTAAAGGTTGGTTTTGGCGGATTTCATAGTGAAAGGTATAAAGTGCAGTTTGGGGTATACATAAAGGTTGTTTTCTGCAATTTTGTCTTATAATTATGATATCATTATCAAATAAAACAAGTATACCCTAGATATTATATAGGTAAATTTAAACAAAGTTACTTCACTTAAAACAACATATAATATAGAGTAAATTGCCATTTTCGCCCCTGAGGTTTGGGCACATTTGCCATTTTAGTCCAAAATGACACTTTGGTACCATTTCGCCCCTGAGGTTTGTAACTTTTTGCCATTTTCGTCCAAATGGCTAATCAAGTTACTTTATTTTTGGACGAAAATGGCAAAAAGTTACAAACGTGGGGGGCAAAATGGTACCAAAGTGTCATTATTTGGACGAAAATGGCAAATGTGCCCAAACCTCAAGGGCGAAATGGTACCAAAGTGTCATTTTGGACTAAAATGACAAATGTGCCCAAACCTCAGGGGCGAAAATGGCAATTTACTCTATAATATATTTAGGAGTGTGGTTCTTGGTATTCACGAGAGAAAAAACAATAAAATGCTAAAAAGTAATATATGATGGTAGAGTTTTAAGAAAGAGAAAGTCAACAACCATTATCTCCACCATCATCATCTTCCTTGTTTGTCTCTATATTTTCTTCATATCCTCCAATGACTTCAATGGTTTTAAGAGAATTCAAACAGACCTTCAAGGGAGTTCTCACAGATTCAATGAGTTCAAGGGGGCGATTGTAAACTTTTATGGGGTGCACTCTGGATTTCCACGCCGATATAACACTAAAATTCTTTTATTTAAGGGGTGCGGCCGTCCACCCACGGCGTAGCGTAGGTCCGCCCCTGATAACAGAATGTCAGGGAAAGAAACAAGCACACCTACGTACTTAAGTTTTTAGAAAAAAAAATTATAAACGTAAATTATTAAAAAAATATCAAATTAATGGATAAATTAAGACACGTTCAGAAAAAAAGAAAAAAAAATATTAAAAAAAGGTAAAGGAAATATATGTTTAAAAAAAGAAAAATATGTTATTAAAAGTAAATATAATAATAAATTAATATAATATATTAAATAATAAAATAACTATATATTATTATAAAAATAAAGTTACTATTCATCAGCCCTCGTTAACTATATATATATATAGGGCCAGGATCATTTCAGAACCAAAAATATTTACAGAACTCGCAGAACTCTTAATAAACAATCTTTTTATTTATATATTTTTATGTTTAGGATAATTTTATCATTTATTATGTGTATTTTTACGATTACATACATGTTAATGTTAAGAGTAATTTTATCATTTTTTATATGTAATTTTATAATTACACATATGTAAACTAGTTTTTTTTACATATATGTAATTAATTATGACACATATATATAATTTTGGCAATTAAACATATGTAAACTACTTTTAACATGTATGTAATCAAATAAATACATATAATAGATGATAAAAAGATCCTAAATACAAAAACTCATATATAAAATGATTGTTTATTAGGAGTTCTGAAAGTTCTTTAGTTATTTAGAGTTCTGAAATGAACTCAACCATATATATATATATAGGGTACGGTTCTAGCGTGAACAACCTCCCAAGAGTGAACTGCGTGAACAGATCTGGACCCTTGATTTCCTTTTTAGTTGTTAAGGGTAGGATTGTAATTATATAAAAAATTAGATTTAAATCATTATTTTAATAATTGAATTAAGTTACATCTTTCCTATTTTAAATTCAGTATCCACATTATGTTTTATTTATTAATAAGACAATTATCAAAACAAACAACAAATCACCAGATTTCAATTTTAATTTTTATTTCAAATTTCATCACCAGAATTCAAATTTTGATTTTTAAGATCCACGTAACCTTCATATTTCAACAGTATACACATGTGTACTTGGATATAAATAGAACAGTACACATGTGTACTTGGATATAAATGAACATTACACATGTGTACTCAGCATCGTTCATATGTGTAATTAGCTACATAATACATACATAGAAACAATACCTGCAAAACTATTTTATATTTAACAAATTACAAGTTCCATAATGTTTTCCAAACCAAACAAAAAAACATATAATTACAAGTTTCAGTTTCGTAAAAACAATAAACCCAATATAATCGAAAAAACAAAAAAACATAATCTTTTACAACTATTCGCCACGTTGTATGCTGAATCATCCTTATCGACCAAGCAAACAAACATATGTGAATCATCCTTATCGACCTCATACGTGAATCATCCTTATCGACCTTTCATCTCCACTTTTCTCGTTAACGACATCTCCTATATTAGCACAAAAAAACTCAGCAACTAATACTTTGCATAATTCACAAGTGTACATCAACAACCTTACACATTCAATACACAAAAAATTCTGAGATAACACAAAACAGACGTTATACACATGTGTACATCGCGTTAAAATCAGAATACACATGTGTACATCGCATTAAAACACAGAGCAAAATCAGAATACACATGTGTACATCGCATCAACTTCAATCTAAATATCTCTACAACATAGAAGAACCTACAACCCCTTGTGTTTCGTCCACAAACCAAAACCACTCCTCTATCTCATCTGTTTGAGATAATAACTATATTTTAAATTTTTTTAAACACACGTTGTATGTCATCTCCTTTATTATAAAAACAAAACAATCGAACATACTGTTTTGTGTATATATTCTTTTTCTTCCAAACTTTCAATTGTTATCAATTTTAAACATATTAGTTGATCATTTTCCTTAAAAAAAACAAAGGATCAGTAATCATTCATCATCTTCATCTAATTAACTCAACAACTAGTCCTTCTTCTTCATTAGAAAAAGAACATACTAACATACAGTTTGTATAAAACTCCAAATTTCAATTGGTTTGAACATGGTTGTGTATCGAATGATTAACAAAAATCAAACAAAAGCAAGAGAAAATTGTACCAAAACAGTGGGGACGACTCGAGACGTTCCGGCGAACTTGGTTGCTCCGGTGTAACTCTGGTGACGAGTGGTTCCTCCGACTTGTTTCCGACGAAGTGCTCGGCGACGATTGGTTCCTCCGGCTTTTTTTTAAATTGCCTGATGCGCTCCAATGTGTTAGGTAAAAAAAATCTGATGCGAGATACGAGCACATCACGTATGCGATATGCTTCTAATATAAAAAAACTTAAAAAAAGAATTATACATACATAAACTAAAAAACACACATAATAATTTAAAAAACATACGTAAAACTAGAAAACACACTTAATAAGAAGATAAGAATTGCCGTTAAAAAAGAATATAAGAATTATGTTTTGAATATGTTCTTGCGAAATTTAAAAAA